>JASANA010009254.1:0-14940 GCA_030248095.1 Ptycholaimellus sp. GST1_10 | reverse complement strand
ACCTTCGGTTTCGGTACCTGCTGCTGTGGGGATCCGGTGAATGAGGCGGACTCCTCCTCCGTGGACTTACTTGGACACCTCCGAGGCCTCCGAGGCCCCGCAGCAGGTCACCTGGACCCTGGACAACGTCCTCTCCGGCTTCCAGTTCCGGGAACACATCCCCAGGAATCCGACCCCATCTACAAGGCCTGCCTCCGTCTCTTTTCAGACAACTCGGACTCTCCCGGCTGAGCTGGATCTACCTCTCCCTCATGCGCAAGGTGGCCGCCTGCTGGCTGCGCACTGTAAAGACGGCAAGAACGGGCACAACATCACGGACATGATGGAGGCGGTGCAGAACCTTGCGATCGTGGTGGACGAGGACCAGGACGGCTTCATCTCCGTTCTCTTCTTTTTCTTCCTCCACGTCATGCTCCAGCGCATCCCGATCAAGTGCGCCATCAAGCCCCTCATCCTCCCGTTTCGCAGGAAGCTGATTGACGGTCCAGAGCGCGTCGCCGACGACATCATCACCCTCATGGACAACATGCGCTTCTACTGGGCGCCCGACTTCGGCTTCGACGTCTTCTACCGCGCCAACTTCGACTCCGTCCAGCTCTACACGGACTTCACGGACAAGCTCTTCTGCTACGACCCCGACTACCTTCAGGACGCCAGGTTCACGCAGAAGCGTTCCTGGCAGATTCAGTTCATCTGGTGGATGCTGGCGACGGGCTCTGACTTCTCTCGCCATCTCCTCGCCTCCATCTGCAACACTCCCAAGCTCGCCGCCGCCGTCGTCCCGCTCCTACACTCCTGCCGACGGCTCATTCCGGGCGCGCTCCGCTCTGTCTGCTTCCAAGGGCTTCAGAGGTTGGTAGAAGGACAGATTCAGGCGCGAATAGCGTCGGTCCATCCATGCACAAGCGCACCTGGTTCCAGCCGGACGTCTTCGCGAGATTCTCTCGGTTCTGCCCGCCAGCGCCGCCACCTTGGACTCCATCTTGGACGAGCACGCATCCTCAGCTACTTCTGCCAGGACGGCGTGGGCGAGCATCTCGGGCATGGACGGAGCAGATTCGGGACCACATGGCGGCGCGCATCGCCGACGAAACCCTGCAGGCGCAGAAGAGGGCACAGCTGCGAGAGGCTGATGTTGAGGAGACAAGTACAAGCGACAGTTGCATGAGCAGCTGGAGGCGGCTGAATCAACCCAGGGCACCACACCTGTGGAGCAATCGTCTATGTAACGTCCTTGGTTAAGATACGTATTGCTATTGGCTAATTTTTGCATGAAGGTCCTTCTGGGTGGTATCTCCAGGCCATTTTTTGGGATGGGCGTATTTTTTTCGATTTTCGCCCAAAACTCAATTTTTTTGGTGTTTCAAAATACAAAAATTCATAAATCACTTGTTTTTCAATGAAATTGGCTGAATTTTGGCAGGTACGTCCATCAAGGTAATATCTTGAAGCTGGCAAAAGGAATCTCCAAAATATTAATTATTTCCCCCGATTTATGGCGAAAGACCTAAAATCTTGATGTTTCAAAAATGCGAACATCCATAAATCGATGGTTTTTCAATGAAATTGGCTGAATTTTGGCAGGTACGTTCATTAAGGTGATATCTTGAAGCTGGCAAAAGGAATTTCCGAAATATTAATTTTTTCCTGATTTATGGCGAAAAACCTAAAATCTTGATGTTTCAAAAATTTGAACATCGATAAATCGATGGTTTTTCTATGAAATCAGTTGAATTTTGGCATGAACGTCTATCAAGGTGGTAAATTGAAGTTCAGAAAAGGACTTTTTGAAATGTTTATTATCTCTTTATATTTAGTCAAAAACCTAAAATATTGGTGTTTCAAAAATTCGAACATCCATAAATCACCGTTTTTTAATAAAACCAGCTCACTTTTGGCAGTGATTCATATGGGTGGTACAGTAATGTTATGTGAGGTTTTTATTTGGACCAAAGGCCGCGCATCTTGGCGATAGCCGAGTATACCTTGTTGGTACTTTGAAACATCAAAATTTTGGGTTTTGGGCAAAAAACGCAAAATTACGTCAAGCACAAAAATGGCCTGGAGATACCACCTAGGCGGACCTTCATGCAAAAAATTAGCCAATTTCGTTGAAAAACCGCGGAGTACGACCACGGAACCACACACATATATATATACTAGTAATATGGGTAAGTGGCCGCGCTTCGCGCGGCCACGCTTTTCATTTCTTCACATCATATAAAATCGTCAGTTTCTTTTTTCAATAGAATGAATGAAGTCTGTTGGTCACAGGTGTCAATAATATTTGCTGAAAAGAAGTTAATTCTATAAAAAATCAAAATTTTAAATTCCAACAGTTTGACTGATCAGAAATTTTTTTTTCACTGATTCCACTGATCAGAAAGGCAAATTAAACAGATCAATGACTGTTAGCATAGCATACAGTCAAAATGACCTCTGGAATTAATTCGTTACTCCATTTCCTTACTAATGAATACCTTGCACCATCAGCTCACTGAGTAGGACCAAAATCGCGAAAATTGACTTTACTCATTGGCATTTTTGAATATTTTAATTTCATAAAAGTGAAACAGTAAAATAATGGTCTTGAACAGAATTGTTTTGCCTTGAATTGGAAAAAAAGTCCGACAAGAAAAGTCAAAAATTGAATGAGCTAGAGCAAAGTAAAGTTAAAAAAGACCTAAAAATGGCAAAAATCGGGAAACGTTTTCACTTCATAGATTCTGAGAGTCACTGAGTGGTGGGAGGATCTACAGCAGCCTACCCGTGCCTGCATACTGCGTCCACAGATAAATTCGCGAATTGGGCAACCACAGCCTCTCCTAGGCCCACGGCCACACAGATGTGCAGGAGTTTTTCATGTGAGACAGTGTCAAAAGCTTTTGCTATGTCCACGTTTATGACATCAACGGCTTGTTTTTTTGCTAGCTGAAGTGTCACAAAGCGATGGAAAGAGAGGTGGCTGGTGGTTGTAGATCAATGCGCCCGAAAGCCATGCATTGAGTTTGGGAAGAGGTTTGAGGACTAGAAAGTGTTGGCTTAGCTGTTTTGCCAGCATGCGGTCAAAAGATTTTAGTAGGCCAGGTATGAGGGCAATAGGGCAGTAGGATGAGCAATCAGAAGCCTCACCTTTGCGTTTGAAGACTGGGCACACTACTCATTCCTTCCATTGGCTTGGCAGGCTTTGGGAGACTTGACAGAAGTCAAAAAAAAATTCGCATGGGGAGGGCTAAGCCTAGGCATGCTGCCTAAGGAAGAGTGGGGTGGGAGTCCATCTGGGCCAGTGGAACGTTTAGGTTTAAGTCCCAGAAAGGCTTTGTGGATGTCAGACAGCTCTAGGCTAAGATGGCTGAGAGGCGCGTGTGGTATGGCAGAAGGGGGGCTATTGGGTAGGAGGGGAAAAGCGCAGGGGAGAATGCCATTGTCTCTGCTGAAGGCTGCTGCAAAATGTGCCCCAAGGAGGTCAGCCTTTTCTTGGTCAGTGGTTGCAAAAGGCAAGCTAAATGATTCATAATGGTAACGTAGGAATATACTAATTCACCAAAATGTAAGTCAACCAAACAATTTTGAACGTATTTTTTAAAGACTCTAAACAAAGTGCAAAGCACTGCAAAGTGCTTGGCTATGACCGACTTTAAATGTCCCGGAAAACCACACTGTCATCAATTTTAAAATTGATGCGATCAAAGCGATAACTAAGTAGTGGCTGAGGTATGTTAATTTTGAATGGAAAAATAGCTTTGGGTTTATTTTGTGGATAAATTTTTAGCGACGTATGCATTGGATAAAACAAGTATATGGCGCAAAGCGCAATAGGTGACCGCGGAGCGCTTACACCTCCACAAGTAGTAAAATCAAAAAATTAAAGAAAAAGTCTGCTGTGAAAGTGATCATTGCATCTCAAAAGGAAAATTCTGTGGTTTCTCAACCATTTTCAAAAGTAAGCACAGATTTGGAATCGTTATATACGACTTGTGAACAAAAAAACTTAAGTCTTCTGTGCAATTATCAGCCGTTCAGCTGCTACTAATCATTGATGCTATTGTCATGCGTGAAAGTTTGTCACCCAAGAGGGCAAGTCTGTGGTTTCTCAACCATTTTTCAAAAGTAAGCACATATTTGGAATCGTTATATACGACTTGTGAACAAAAAAACTCAAGTGTTCTGTTCAATTATCAGCCGTTCAGCTGCTACTAATTATTGATTCTATTGTCATGCGTGAAAGTTTGTCACTCAAGATGAAAAGTCTTTGGTTTCTCAACCATTTTCAAAAGTAAGCATATATTTGGAATCGCTATATACGACTTGTGATCAAAAAAACTCAAGTTGTTTGTGCAATTCTCAAGATTACAGGTGCTAGAGCGCAAAAACTGTATATTGCAATGTTTAAACCTTTCTACCCAAAAAAGTAATGTTTCAAATACTCGGGGACCACTTCCTACCGGCGATATCTTCCTAAAACATTATTACCTTTCAGGAAAAAAAAAGTTTGTCCAGATCCGTTGAGAATTCGCCCGTTCCCAGCATTTCCAGGAACATATACATATATATATATGAGGACAAAAGTTGAGTAACCTCTATAGACCGCGGAGCGGCCCTTCGGGCCGCTCCGCGGTCAAAAATCTCCTCATGCACCTGCAAAGGAGATGCAAAGGCTAATGTGCAAGCGGTATCAAGGTTTGGCTTTAGTAGTTGTTGAAGTTTTAGTCGTCGTAGTAGGCGTAGTAGTTTAGGTAGTTTTAGTAGTTGTAGTAGGCGTGGTAGTTGAGGTAGTTTTAGTAGTAGTTGTAGGAAATGGACAAAATTCAAAGCATTTCTCCCGTTTAATTGGGTCGTTGACGTAGCACCAAGGACCATCTGAAGGGAAACTAGGGTAAACTTAAGAAAGTTTTAGAAGCGTTGAGTTTATTATGCATTTCCCAAGCCTGATTCCCTAAAAATTCTGATAAATTCTAAAAGCACATATTTCGTACATCTAGGATAAATTTGTTTTGCTCGTATTTAAAATTTTATTGGTTTTTAGGCGAAATATTACTTTTCAAAACTCAAAATTCCAGAATGCTTTAATATTTTGTCCCTGCTTTTAAAATTCCAAGTAAAAAGTCTGTATCAAGTACCTAGGGCCTTCCAGTTCCAGGCAACCTCTTTTAAGTATAAGTAAGGTTAAATTAATTGCAGCAAACCGTTACTGTAGTCGGGATTACGACAGTAGCTCTGGTTTTTGCATGGCTTTCCGCTTATGGTCGTTTTCTTCATCCCCTGCGTGCACATTTCAATTTACTGATAAATCAACACTACCGGGTTATTCAGCTCTCTAGAATCACTCAAAAGGTAGCCTTTACTAAGGTTCTTGTGCGTTTACAAAACATATGTCAATGGTGCAAAACATACAAGTATGGGGTGCTCAGATGGTGGGGGGCCGCGCATGTCTTTTGAGGTTGGCGCCTCAACTTTGCGTGCTGAAGGCCACTTGCGTAGAGGGCAGGGCAGTCAGAGCTCCGGAGGTCGTGGGGCATGGGGGTGGAGGCCAGAGAGCATAAGCTAGCTTAGATCAACATAAGGGCACCCGACCACCCTCACAAAGCATACTAGGCAAAGCGTAGGGACCGTAGCGCCCCTGCCCGGAGGCTGGAGTGGCAGTTGGCCAAGGCTCACTTAAACAATTACCCTATATTTCGCCCGTCTTTCCACATACAAATATGTGTATAACCAGAGCCCGACCTCCATGGATTCACAACCAAATGGGCTCAAGTTTTGCATGAAGGTTGGTCTAGGAAGTGGTTTGGTGAATTTTTTATTTTTTCTTGATTTTCGCTTAAAATATTGAAATAAAATGCTTATAATTCGTGTATATGTTTCTATTTGGTTTTTCAATCAAATTAGCTGAAATTTCTTCCTTGGTGATGGGATGTGATACGTATTTTTTCGTTTGGTAAAGGTTTAAAAATAGTTAGCTTTTATTGAAAATATTTGAAATAAAATATTGAAACTATTTAACTGGTCAAATAGTCATCAATTTGAGCTCAAACTTTGTTGTTTTACAATGATAAAATGATTAGAAAGTAAAAAACATATTGTTTTAAATAATAAAAAAAAGATGATAAGTTTTCGGTCAATTTTCATAATTTTGAGGTCACATTTTAATTTTTTTCTCGAAAAAAATCTGCGCGCCGACAACATTGTTGAAGGTAAGCAATTTTAAACAAACACGTACTGAAGAACCTTGATTAATTGATAGATTCAAAATTAAATTAAAAAAATTAGTGACTTGGTTTATGCTAACGAAACAGCAGTTAAAACAGTTATTTACGGTTGTTGTTTTTTTCTTTTTGAGAAGGTAGTTTTAAAAGCGTTGAGCACCTATTGGCGATAGCCGATATTATCTTGTTGGCTTGGCAGACGTGGTACGTCTCCCCTCCCCCCTTGCCCCTTCTATCCAAGAATTTCCCGTCGTGGGTACGTCTGACACCCGTCGTCCCTCCAAACGCGAAATTTCTACCCTCCATGTGTGCGACCCACCGCCACCCTTCCCCCTAATGCATCTATCGTATTGCCCACTCGATTCCGGAGAGCTGAATAACCCTGTAAAGGATGCAAATGTTGTTCGGAAAAGTAGCAACAACTAAGATGAGAACGACGATGACAAAATCTGATCTGACAAAATATACATAAGATCTAAGATGAACCTTGTAAACGTTATTTCTGCAAATCTTCGAACTCCAAGGAAATTTTTCGTAATCTGCGTGTCGTTTTCCTTGTAAACATGGTCCATTTTGGTGTTTCTCATCGACATAACTGCAAGAAAGAAAAATGCCAGAAGTGGAGGAAAAGTGGAGGAGGAGATTTTTTGGAAGGGGGATTCTTTGTTGGGTGGCGGCAAACCCTTGGAGCAAACCCGATGGGGGGCATTCTGGGAGTGACCAAATAATAATGAGTATATGGCGCAGAGCGCAATAGGTGACCGCGGAGCTTCACAACCCTTAACGGCTACAGCTGTTGAGAATCAAAACCAAATACGTTGAGAATGCGTAATTTCTCAGCATACCCCATTTTTCAATTTTCTACCCAAAAATGTAATGTTTCAACTGCTCAAAAACCGGGTCCACCCATCCAGATCTTCCTAAAATTTTATTACCTTTCAGGAAAAATAGGTTTGTCCAAATTCGTTGAAAATCTGCCATTTATCAGCATACCCCATTTTTCAACTTACTACCCATAAAGTAATGTTTCAATTGCTCAAAAACCGGGTCTACCCCTCCAGATCTTCCTAAAATTTTATTACCTTTCAGGAAAAAAAAGTTTGTCACGATTCGTTGAGAATTCGCCTGGGGCCAGCATTTCCAGATACTCATACATACATACACATAAGGACAAAAGTTGAGTAACCTCTATAGACCGCGGAGCGGCCCTTCGGGCCGCTCCGCAGTCAATAAAACTTTACTGCACCATTTAATACCTCTAGGTTGCTTTACAGTTACTTTATGGCCTTAAAATATTCATAATTTTAATCTCTTGCCCGAATAGCCAAAAAAGGGACCTTTGGCTACAGGTATTCCGCCACGTTTTTTTGCATCAAGCGCTTACCAGCAGTAGGCGAAGCAAGGCTCCCAGTAATGATCTTTCGTCCTGTCCTTTTTCGTGTAGCACCAGGGTCCCTCTAAAGTATTAGAAATTTTTTAAGTTGAGCAAGCTTTAAAAAGATGAAGCTTTATACCATCGTGGTCATCAGGATTTCGACAGAGATTTTGGGGTTGATTTGTGTATGGAGTGTCCTTAACATCTTTCCATAACATACAGGGCAAGCCACTGTAAGTCGTTTTCTTGTTGCCCTGCATTGGTTTTCAGGCATAATAATCCTGTCGAGCGGCATAATTCCGCTATTTAAGTCAATACTAGCCATATCTTTATAACTGGTACCATTGGTAAGCCAAAAAAAACAGCTCCTTACTCCCAAAAATCGAGTGTACAGCCATGGCAAATTCCTGAGCGCTAGTGGAATCTGTTTGTGGAGCATTTACATTTCGTTTTTGCATGAAGTTCCAAGACTGGCTGACACCTGGAGCCCCCCCAAAGGTTTCACCCCCCCCCCAAAAGTTTCACCCCCCCCCCCCCCATGAATTTCACCCCCCCCCCCCGAAGAGTTTCACCCCACCCCCAAAGGGTACTATATTGAAAAAAATTTTAATAGCTTAAAATACTCTTCTGTACATATCTCGAAATTTAAACTCACGGAATTTTCATGTAGATGATTAAATACCTACTTTTTTTGAAACATAGTTAGTCTATACCGGATGGCGGGCGCATGCCTACCAGGAGTAGGGGCTTGTCCCCCTCCCAGGAGTACCTTTCAAGATTCCAACTCAAAAGCTTAGACGCATGCTCGTCCTCGACGAGGTCATGACTGTGGCAGTACCTACTAGTTAGTCTATACCGAGTTCATTGATGTTTTAAAGTGCTCAACTCGGTAAGGACTAACTATGTCCCTCGCGAGCCTTTAAAAAAGTCAGGTGGCTACGCCCTATATTGCGGTATAGACTAACTAGTAGCATGACGAACTCGGTATAGACTAACTAGGTATAGACTCAGTAAAAAAAAGTAGGTATTTAGTTGTTTAGAAAAAAATTCCTTGATTTCGAGATATGTAAAGAGAAGCATTTTGAGCTAATAAAATTTTTTTCAATATATACCCTTTGGGGGGGGGGGGGGGGGTGAAACCTTTGGGGGGGGGGGGGTGAAACTCTTGGGGGAGGGGTGAAACTCATCGGGGGGGGGGGGGTGAAACCCTTTGGGGGGGGGGGGGTGAAACCTTTGGGGGGGTGGGGCTCCAGGTGTCAGCCCCAAGACTTATCGTGCGTGCTCGAACAAAATATAGGTGGAACAAAATGTAGAAAAATTTCTGACAAAAAACTCAGAAAATGGGACTAAAAATAGCCTTGGAAATTTTGCTTGTGGCAATCAATTTTTTGGGAGCAACTGATAAATTTCTCTTTTTGGGGCTGACTCCCTGAGCCCCCCCCCCAAGGTTTCACCCCCCCCCCCTCCAAAGTTGCACCCCCCCATGACTTTCACCCCCCCCAAGAGTTTCACCCCCCCCCCCCAAAGGGTACTATTAGCTAAAATACTTTTTGTACATATCTCGAAACTTAAACTCAAGGAATTCCTTTCTAATCAACTATATACCTACTTTTTTTAATTAGTCCATACCGTGTTCGTCATGCTACTAGTTAGTCTATACCGCAATATAGGGCGTAGCCACCTGACTTTTTTAAAGGCTCGCGAGGGACATACTGTGGCAGTACCCACCCATAGTTGATTCCTTACACCACACCCCCTGCTCTAACGCAGCCCACACTGTGGCAGTACCCACCCATAGTTGACTAACTAGTAGGTACTGCCACAGTATGTTGAGGACGAGCCTTTGGAAAAGTCAGGTGGCTCCGCCCTATATTGCGGTATAGATGAACTAGTAGCATGACGAACTCGGTATAGACTAACTATGCTTCAAAAAAGTAGGTATTTAGTTGTTTAGAATAAAATTCCTTGAGTTAAAACTTCGATACATGTACAAAGAAACATTTTAAGCTAATAAAATTTTTTTCAATATAGTACCCTTTGGTGGGATTTAACCTTTGGGGGTGGGGGGGGGGTGAAACTCTTGGGGAGAGGTGAAAGTCATGGGGGGGGGGGGGGGTGAAACCTCATGGAGGGGGGGGGGGACCTTCGGGGCTCAGTAGTCAGCCCTTTTTGGTATCAGTTATTTCCTCATCTTTGAGGAGCAGAATTCTATGAACTAAACGGGGTAGGATTCCACTTTTAAACAAGTATATGGTGACCGCGAAGCGCATCCCTTATTCCACCGCCGAACAGTTTTCCAGTTTTGGACCAACCTAGAGTTTTGCCCCCCCCCCAAAGGTTTTGCCCCCCCCTCCCCAACTTTTGCCCACCCCCCCCCCCCCCCCCCAAAATTTTGCCTTGTATTCGTGAGGTTATCAACTATGCTGCGGGTGTGACTAAGCGCAAGATGACTAAGTGCATGAAATTTTGCTACTCAAAAAGAAAAGTCTGTGGTATCTTCCCTAATTTCAATGGTAAGCACATATTTGGAATTGGTATTTATGAATTGTGGACAAAAACGCAAGAGCTCAGCTTAACAGCTCAGATGCTACAGAGCATACTGTTCATTTTTAGCTGCTGAAATGAATACCTGCTATCGTCCATTGAATAGATGCGGAGAAGAAGAAGGAGGAGAAGAAGGAGTTCGGACCAATAGTTTTGACTGATTGGGGCCATGCGAGCAAAGTGGAAGCATGGTCCCCTCTTAGCCAAGGACAATCCCTATTACGGATTTTGAAAATATGATTGGCTGCCAAATATTCCATGGGCTGCTTACATAGCTGCGAGTAGGCTCAATTGACGCTGCAAATACAGAGCTTTAATCAAAAAAAAGTTATTTGAATTTGGTTCAGAATTGACCAAGTTATGCCCAAAAAACTTTTTAAAAAGTGTCCATCCATTATCCGTCCGCTGTCCACCGTACGTTCTTTTTGGGAGGCATCCTGGCAGGGTCTGGGGCTCCAGTCTCAATGCCACTATAGTATATCAACACTGGACGGTAACATTTATGCCCTCAGAATTTTGATTTTTGGCTTCCATTATGCCAAAACTGAGGTTGGAAAGTCAATTGAACGTAAGGGGGGACCCTTACAAAAAAAATCGAAAATCTTGAATAACTTTTGGTAGGATGCTCAGAGGACTAAACCAAGGCCAAATTCGGAATCCTTGCAAAAAACTACACTATAGTGGTCTAGAACCAACCAACCAACTATCCTGGTAAGAACCCACCCCGGGGCCCCCGGTCCTTCCAAGCAACCATTTTTTTCCAAAAGTCAAAACTTTGACAAATTTCCAAGGTATTTCAGGCAAAAAAGTCAAAATTTTGCTTGCTGATGCAAGTTTCCTGTGAAACTAGCATGTGTGTGGCCAATTTTTGTTTAAAAACTCCTTATTTTTCAAATTTTTTTCAGGTGCACTACTTAACAACCAACTTTGTTGAACCCCCAAATAACCCCCACCGGTGGGGGGTGGGGGCCCTCGGGGGGGGGGGGGGGTGGGGCCCCCGCACCAACCAACCAACTTTGACCTGGAAAAACCCGACCGGGGGGGGGGGGGGGAGGGGGTGTAATATCAACCAACTCCGGGGGTTCCATTTTTAGTAGGGACACGTATGACCCCAACTCTGTCACTCAAAAGGAGAAGTCCATGGTTTTTCAACCAAATTCAAATGTAAGCACAGATTTAGAATTGACACATATGACTTGTGAACAAAAAATTCAAGCCTTCTTGGCAATTCGCAAAATTGGGGCCGTGCGAGCAAGCATGGTCCCCTCTTAGCCAAGGACAAACCCTATTATGGATTTTGAATATATGATTGGCTGCCAAATATTCCATGGGCTACTTACAGAGCTGCGAGTAGGCTCAATGGACGCCCCACCCCTCCCCAGACTTGTTAAATGCCTTTGACTGTTCAAAGTGGATGAAATTACTGAAATTGTGAATCTCCGATTCATTGCTCAATTCTCTTAGCTGGCCTCATCTTATTGTTTACACATACAATTGCAATACCTTGGGCATAAAGGTGATGAAATCTTGTTTGATTCATCTTATCATTGAAAATAAATGAAATGAATAAATGAATCATGAAATTATGCTTGCTAAAGTTTGAACTTTAGGGGACTTTCCTAAAGAGCTAAGAGAGTTCAGAAATTTTTCACCATTGTTATGTAGCAGGTTAGAATAAAGCATGAAAAAGTTCAAATGATAGTAGAAATGTTCTGAATTAAAATTTCCATCATGCAAAAGTAATGTTGGTAACAAAAAGAAAAATCTAGCAAAATCTAAAAAAATAGTTTAAATAATATTTTTCGCTATAATGCATATTTCTTATCAATTTTAATAAATGTTTAGTTTTTTTCGCTCTATCTGAACAATCATTCCAATGTGGGCTAAATTTTCTGGGCTCTCTTAGTCTTAGCTCTTTAGTAAAGTTCAAATTTAGCAAGCATAATTTCATGATAAGAGTTCAACATTTAATTTCATCACCTTATAGCCCAATCTAGTTCAATGATAAGATGAATCAAACAAAATCGCATCACCTTTATGCCCAAGGTATTGCAAGCAATTGTATGTGTAAACAATAAGATGAGGCCAGCTAAGAGAATTGAGCACTGAATCGGGGATTCACAATTTCAGTAATTTTTTCTTGTATTCTGCCATTTTTGTGCGATTTCACGCGAGTTTTGGTTAATTGGCAGGGCGAATGGAGCTTCCTGTGAGGAGCAAGAGCCTTATCAAAAATTGAGATCTAGCAATAACCCTCAAAACATGTGTTTGAAAGAAGGGCTGGGGCGCTGACAGTCGCTTTGCTCCCTTCGCGCCAGCCCAATACACTAGAAAAAGTCAGGCATCTGTGTAAAGACCGCGAAGCGGGCCCTTCGAGCGTGCTTCGCGGTCAAAAAACAGGGAAAACCCATAATTTTGCCACAAAAGGCTTCCTCGCACATCAGTCTCCTGAGCTCTAACTGCTCAAAATCAGTCGTGGATAAACCAGCCTCCCCACGGTAGACAGAAGTACAAAAAAAGTGGTTACCGAATAGTGATTTCCCTTTGAGCAACTTTTCTTCTTTTCTTTCATATCCATGCTAAACATAGATTTTACATTTATCACTTACCGTTGTTTTCAATAGGCAAGGAAATTTCTCTAAAAGTGCATGTAAAATTCGATCTAATCATTATTATTTTATACATAGGTATGTCTAACTTTCTATGATATTGGAAGTCATCGGACAAGATGCACTAGTTGTAGTTTTCTAGTAGTTTTAGTAGTAGCACTAGTAGTAGGATTGGTCGTAGTTTTAGTAGTAGCACTAGTTGGGGGGGGGGTCGTAGTTTTAGTAGTAGCACTAGTCGTAGTTTTAGTAGTTGCACTAGTAGTAGCACCAGTAGTAACACTAGTCATAAGTTTTAGTGGTGGCGCTCGCATCCGTAGCACTAGTAGTAGTTTTAGTAGTAGCACTAGTAGTAGTACTAATTCTAGTACTAATTGAACGAATGGTCGTAGTCGTAAGAGCTACAACGAACAATTATTAGAATATTTCAAGCCGTTTTGGCGGAAAAGACAGACTTAAGTGTAGGTTCTATGATGATGCTTCCCGCGATGCTCACCATCCCACATTCACCTCCTTTGCTGATGAAAGTCCCAAACGGTCTCCCCCCCTAACAATGTCCCTACCATAACCAATCAACAAGGTATTCTCAGCTAACGGCAAGAGAGGCGCGGCATCGCTACAAGATACCACACAGATGGATCTTCATGCCAAAATTCGGCAGATTTCATTGAAAAACCATGGATCTATGCTTGCTCATAATTTTGAAACATTAAAAGGCAGTTTGTGAGAGGATTTAGAGGCCTTGTAGGAGGGGTATTCCACTTCCCAAAAAACGAAGGTTCGAGTTGTGAATCGTGATTAGGCCATGAATTTGGTCCATTTAGTTGTGTTGCCCAAGAAAACCCTGGCCCAAAATATAGCTTAGTTGCTGGGAAATGGCTATTTTTGTAACACCTACTTTAATGATGTCTGGATGACCAAAAAATCGATTTTTGGCCAAATTCAACCAATATTTTTTGATGAACCCCAGACTATTATACATCAATCAAACCGCAAACCTACAACAAATTTTATGGTGACAAGTATTTAATCCCAAAGAAAAAGTTTTTTAATTGATTTTTCAAAAAACCGATTTCCGCATTTTGTAAGTTTAGGCACATAAAAACTGATTTCTAAAAATATAGTCAAAAAATTAAAGGCTGAAACCTAGCCTATCTTTTTATTTACATTCGTGCCGTCATTTTGGTATGTAAAACTTTGCAAATGGCGATGTGACAGTCGGAAAATTTTTTGATTGAATATTTCCATTCCACTTTTTGCCCTATGTGAAAGGCAAAAAATTGTGAAAAAAAATTTGTTCTCAAACTTTGAATTTTTTGGCTTGAAATGTTCTATTGGGACCCCATACTTCCCGCTGTATCATTTTTTTTCTCCAGAATAGATCTCAATCAGCTCAAACTAAGATGACTTTTTTCTATGTTATAGCATAGGCAATGTTAAAGCATAGGAAAATGGGTAATCAAGTTGAGCAGATAATTTTATGCTGGAGAAAAAAGTGATACAGCGGTAAGTGGGTTCCAATGCTGGAAGCGCGAGCAAAAAATTCAAATTTTGAGAAAATTTTTTTCACATTTTTTTGCCTATGTGGAATGCCTTTCAAGATTCCAACTGAAGGGCTTAGACGCATGCTCTTCCTCGACGAGGTCATGACTGTGGCAGTACCTCTAGTTGAGGACAAGCATGCCAAGGGTCCTGCCACAGTCATGACCTCGTCGTGGTCGAGCATGCGCCTAAGCCCTTCAGTTGGAATCTTGAAAGGCACTCCTGGTAGGGGACAAGCCCCTACTCCTTGTAGGCATGTGCCCGACTAACTCGGTATAGACTAACTAAAAAGTATTTTTAGGCAATAAAAGCGATATGGGGGACTAACTCTTGGGGGGGGGACACCAATCAGCCGTATTATGTGGGTTGAGCAGTATAGTCGTGGTTACTCATGTTGAAGGCGCGGGCTGACGTTTGCTGTTATTGATATGCGGGACTCTAACGTTTACTGCAACTCTTATCTAACTATCTCCTATCCGCGGAAATGTCTTTTTGGGGGATGCATAGATTCCTTGTGCCAACTATCATGAAGTCAGGCAAGGGACACCTGGCCTTAGCCAGCCACAGCTAAGAAAGGTGCTGCGTTTGGAGGCTCCCTTCACTTAAGGCTCACTCATGCGCAAAGGCCAAACTCTCAACCCCCAAACCCCAGTTGTGTTCGGTACGGCTG
>JASANA010009252.1:0-58509 GCA_030248095.1 Ptycholaimellus sp. GST1_10 | reverse complement strand
CACAAGAGAGACTGGAAATCCAGCCGAGAACGCACTCACCATATTTGTAGCTTCTAATGTGGCCATACTTATGTTAATAGGTTGATTATATGCTTTGTCTTGCAATTAGGGACCAAGGAGCCAGGAGATCATTATCAGATGTAGCCAATAACATACAACTGGAGGCATCATCAAGCATAGCCTCGTCCTATCTCACTTCTGACTGCCCTTGCCCTGCTGGGGCTTGGGGGATATTTTGCGCTGGCCTCAAGCAATTGTTTTGCATATTTTAGCACTCCTACAGAGGCTGCGTACAGAATGCTCTCCAATATTTGAGGCGACGAAGCAAACGCTGAAGGAGCGATTTAGTTTCATGTTCAACAACGAAATTCTGGCCGATGTCCACTTCATCGTCGGCCGCGGTGATCAACGATTGGTTCCATAGCCATCCTAAACCAGTAACTGAAGCAAAGACCGGCACAATTGCAGCGCGTACCAGCGCACAAGTTTGTGCTCTCCGTGGGCTCTGCCGTATTCGATGCCATGTTCAACGGTGCAATGGTCACTCTAGGTCCACACTCCATTGCCTCCCCAGAACATTCTCTGACAGAAGATGGGGCTGTAGGTGGCGATGAGGGAATCGGTGGAGCTCGAGGGGAAATCGAACTGCCGGACGTAGAACCAGCAGCGTTCCTGGCCCTCCTCAAGTTCCTCTACTCCGACGACGTTCAGATCGGGCCGGAGAGTGTCATGACCACGCTATACACCGGTCCCTCTCAATCCCAGCCCATCAGTCGAGTCTATGAACTTAGCTGTGCAGCCAAGAAGTACGCGGTGCCGGCGCTGGAGAAGGCCTGCGTGGAGTTCCTGAAGCGGCACCTGAGTCCCGACAACGCCTTCATGCTCCTCACCCAGGCTCGCCTATTCGACGAGCCTCAGCTGGCCGCGCTCTGCCTTGAGGTTTGCCCTTTCCCCATCTGCAAAAGAGGGGGAGGAGGAGGAGGGAATGTGCAGGTGATCGACAAGCACACGGGGGAGGCGTTGTCAGCCGAGGGCTTCACGGACATCGACCTGGAGACCCTGTGCGCAGTGCTGGAGCGAGACACGCTGCGCATTCGCGAGGCCGTCCTCTATGCAGCCGTCGTTCGCTGGTCCACTGAGGAGTGCCATCGACAGGTTCTCTCTCCTCCTTTCCCTCCTCTCAAGAGCAGAGGCAGATAGAGATAGAGTTTAGGCGCTGCCGGTGACGCCGGAAGCGCAGCGCGGGGTGCTGGGGCGAGCGCTGAGTCTGATCCGGTTCCCGCTGATGTCGGTGGAGGAGTTTGCGCAGTCCGCGGCGCAGTCGGGGATCCTGAGCGACCGGGAGGTGGTCAACCTCTTCCTCTTCTTCACCGTCAACCCCAAGCCCACCGTCGGGTTCCTCGACGTACCCCGCTCCTGCGTCACCGGCAAGGAGCAGGTGAAGAAGGAGTGCTGGAGGAGGAGGAGGCTGAGAGAGTAAGATTGGCCGGCAGGTGGTGAACCGATTCCAGCGCATCGAAGGGCGCTGGGGCTATTCGGGGACGCCGGATCGGATCAAGTTCAACGTGGACCGCCGCATATTTGTCGTCGGCTTCGGTCTCTACGGCAGCATCCACGGCCCCACCGAATACGCCGTCACCATTCAGATCATACACTGCGGCACTGGCAAGGCTAGCCTTTTGGCACTCCTCAGAAACACTCATGAAGGAACTCGGGAAAAATTGGAAGCTAAGAAGATTGCTTTTAGGTGCTAGGCAGTTCGGAGACTGCTTTCACGTGCGACGGGTCGTCGTCAACCTTTCGAGTCCTTTTCAAGGTCTTGCTCATTTCTTCAATGCAGTGGGGGGAGCTAAGATGAGGGTTGGTGGAATAGGAGCATGGACTGCATGAGTATACCAGCTCCCTACCTATGGACTGTCGAGCTGGCACTTTTGCCAATATCAGCTCATGATGTGTTATTAACATGATTATTAAATGATAATTTAATGAAGTCATTATTTTCAGAAACATAAATGAAGTGATTATTGGAACAAATGGTAAAATACGTTTATTCAACGAACAAGCAAGCATAGAAGCAATAAAAGAAATTTCAAATTGATTAAGTGGACAAATCTGGGCACAAAGGCTTTGCTCCAGTGCAGGGTAAAGTGTTCAGATCTTCGGTGTGATCAGCATCTGTAGGTGCACGTGTGAGGCCCTTGAAATAGCGGCGACGGAAGCTTCTCGCACAGTCTTCTCGCGTCCTCACCTCCTCAACAATGCTCCCAGTCACTGCTCAGCACATGATCATCATTCAAGATAGAGAGTTCGGCAAGTTGATGTGTGTCGCAGGATCAGATAAATAATTAACACAATGATTACCACCTGATTGGCTGAAACATTAATAATTGTAATTAAAGGCTTAAGTACTGAATTAATTCCCGGAACGGCAGATTTAAGATCACATTTCCGGGTTACATTCTGGCAAGTTATAAATGTGCTCATTGTTTCGAGCTGTTCAATCGGTATTTTTGAGAAAAAAAAGCACAAGAAAAGGTGGAATAATGGCCGTGAACGAGGTGATAACAAATTGCCACTTTGAAAAGTTAATTAATTTCGCATCCGTGCCCCCCTTTTTAATTTTACTACCTCGACACTCCATTATATCAAAAGTCAATCATGCCTCCATGATAGGAGCCAGTGGAGATTTCGCCCTGTGTCACCTACATCGCATCTGCCTGCCTCAAAGGTCCCGACAGCCACTACGGCACAAAAGGTTTACTTTTCCTCACTCCAATCTAGAGCTTTGGCAAGAAATCGACAAATCCGATAATGTCAGCTATAAGTAAGAACGCTATGAAGTCTCTGATTGAAGGCTTGCGTCGAATTGTACATCAAAGCCCAGGCTCTGGCTGCGTCACCTTCCAGTTTACCTACGCTGCAGGCAACAACAATGGTCACTTTCCTTTGCTCTATTATTGTTTCCTTTATTCATTTATATAAAATTAAAATAAAGCTTTTTGACGTATTGCCACAAATCATACGACAATGAACTATCCAATATTAGAGTTTTGACATATTGCGAATAAAGAGAAAATGAGCATTAGTTGTAGGTACTTCTGTGGAGGATGGTCAGGTCCCAGAAATCATATTTTACACAAAGCTGAATTAAGTTTCTTGCGAGCTTTTGCGACCTTTCGCAAAACCAAACGACTGTCTGTGTTTTTCAAATCAGTGATGGCTATTTATTACATTTGCCTGATATTCTATTTTTCATGCTTAACAAGACATGAAAACCCACTTCCACAGAGCAACTCACTCGATTGTCCTAAGCAACTAGATATGTAACCCGTCATTAAAAGATCAAAACCTTAAGAATTTATAGACAAGCATCACGACAACATCTTTATCGTTCATCAAGTTCATCAGAGGAAAGCAAGGAGAAGAAAAAACGATGACTGCAGCCTACCAGAGACTGCATTTGTGCACAGGGTTCATTGTCGAGCCTCGTGGGCAGTTGAATGCGGCTGCGAAGGGCGGGAAATTCTGTCAATTCTCACCTTTGCACAGTGAGACTAAGCCAAGAAGGCAGTGTGATGCCTGCATGGTGCCGTTGACACGTGAGGGATTGGGGCTGTGGGCATCGCGTGCCAGTCGTTTCACCATCTCCTCAGCACTGTTCGTCTCGCACCACCCCGCCGCCACGGACATGAAGAAGATCTGGTCATTCGTGTACTCTTCCAACCCTTCAATCCTCTCTCTCCATTTGCCGAGTACATCTGGCTTCTGCCTTCGTGATATTTTAATTCGGATTAATTTATTGATATTCAGAAAAATACGAACCTGGAATCTCGAACATGAATTGATTCTTGGTCTCGTAAATGAAATCTTTGTAGGCGGCGTAGCTGAGTTTCATTCCTCCGTCGTCAGCTATGTTTTCACTCAGGACGCGAGAACCGTTCACACAGGCTGAAAAATTATTTGTCAGAAAAAAATCAAATGAATTATTTAGCAACTGTTTTCGAAAGCACTGGTTACGTTCAGCAGCTCCGGATAACAGAACCGATTGTACTGATCCACAAAGCACATCGATTGATGTTGAAATTTCTGACAAAATATTTTTGAGATTAGCGAAGGTAAAATGAATAAATTGCAGCATGAACAGTCATGGAGTCATCGGAGACCCACTTTTGCTGCTCTCCACGCAGCGTAAAGAACATTCCAATCGTGTCCACGGCATGAGTAATTTCATGCGCTATCACAAAACCTTCAAAAACGTCACGGTGCATATCACGTTAGGTAAAGCATTAAATGTCCGCAGAGGAATGGAAAGATAGTCTACCAAGGACTCCGTACATGAGCGGGACTGGATAGCCGAAGTCGAACATGGGTGGCTGCATGATGCCCAGCTGGACGTTGATGGTGTTCTCACCAGCGTGGTAGGCTGCGTTCACGTAGAATGTGTTCTGATTGGCCAAGAATCGAGTGTACAGCGCTCCTTCAATATTATGAACTTCTTTCCTCAATGGCAGATTTCAAAACGTTGAACCCTTTTTCTCCGCGAACTCCATCAATTCTTGCTTCCACTGATTCCGCCAGAGACGAGTCAGAAGTTGCAGGAAGTTTTCTGACCCATTCAATTGGGGTAATTCCTGAAAAACTGCTGAATCTCCACACTAAGTGAACATTGAACATTTGGCTGGTTAACTTCTAGTTAACAACGCAAAATTTATCGCTAGTGTATTTCGATTTCATTGAGATAGGCAAAGTGGATAATTTTATGACCAAACAATGCTTAGGAGCCAACCTTATAGAAAGACGCGAGATAGGTGTCATTCAGGATCTAAAATATATGAAGCTTAAAGATGAAATGGAGGAATAAAAGCAACCCAAGGAGCGTAGCCAATGCGTGGGATTATTGAATTTATTTTGTTAAGAGCACGGTTCTTGGAATAGGTGTCGAGCCATTTGAGGTCGAAGATGCGGTTGGTCAAACGCGTGCGAATGTGTTCGATTAGTGCTCGAACTGGTACTCGAGTTCTCTGCAATACCCTTGCATGTAACAACAAGTGTAGGTCAAGGATAATTTGGAGCAAGGCAAAGTTAATTTTTTAATAGGACCCTTGTAGACCAATGCCACAATAGGCCAAAAGTGACCAAAAATGGCTTGGCTTTGAATTTGGGCATAACATTTGGGTGTTAAGACAGCATTTCTGAAAGACTCGAGAGGGACCATTCCACTTTTGAAAAAAGGAAGTTTCTCCGATACGAATGACTTTGTGTCAGCATCTAAGGCAATATAGTTGTCATCTCTGTGCCAATAGTCGTTTCCGGAAAAATGGTTTTCTTGACTTGATATGAGCACTTTTGTAACATGCACTTTTTTGGTACTCTGAAACCTGCAATTTCAGTTTTTTGAAAATTTTGTTTAAGAAATTTTGGATAAGTGTGGACTGTTATATATCAATCGAAAGGTAATTTGGAGCTAAAAAAGGTGGTGTACTTCGATTTTGACAAAAAGTTGTCAAAAAACCATAATTTTGAAAAATCGAAAATTTCGACTTTTTAATTTTGGCACAAAAAAACTGATAGCTCAATTGTGAGTGGTTCTGCCAAGGGGTAGACCATAACCACGTTAAAATTCAGGTTCTTGTGAACATTTTGGTATATAATTCGTTGGCATTTGGTTTGACCGACTCGATAAATTTTTCAGTTGAAAATTTGCACTCACAGATTGGCCCTATGTTAAAGCATAGGCAAAATTTTCGGAAAAAAATTTTTGTCTCAAATTTTGATTTTTACTGCCTAAATATCTTCTTTAGGGTCCAATACACCACACTGCCACATTTGTTTCTTTTGTTTCAGTTCAAAATGAGTCAATTCTGAATCAACTATTCCCTATGCTTAAGCATAGGCTATATTAGGCTTCTCTCCCATTTCAGCATATTTGGGCCATAACTTAACTAAAACTCAATCAAATTCAGCAAACTTTTTTTTTCACAGAAAGCTCATAACATTTTTGCTTTAATTGAGACCAAATACAGCTGTTTGTAATGAACCGAGGTTTCATGGCGCTGAATTATGTTACCAATAGCTGCTTGTAGCCTAAGAGGTGTGTGCTAAGATAATTAAGTGCCATGAAACCTGTGTACAGTTTAAACATCTTTTTTGGGACCATAATGATGACAAAACAGTTGGACTTTCTGTGGTGAAAAAAGTTTGTTGAAATTGGAGGAGATTTAACTGATTTATGACCCAAAAACGTATAGAATGGGAGAGAAGCCTAATATAGCCTATGCTTAAGCATAGGGAATAGTTGATTCAGAATTGACTCATTTTGAACTGAAACAAAAGAAACAAATGTGGCAGTGTGGTGTATTGGACCCTAAAGAAGATATTTAGGCAGTAAAAATCAAAATTTGAGACAAAAAATTTTTTCCGAAAATTTTGCCTATGCTTTAACATAGGGCCAATATGTGAGTGCAAATTTTCAACTGAAAAATTTATCGAGTCGGTCAAACCAAATGCCAACGAATTATATACCAAAATGTTCACAAGAACCTGAATTTTAACGTGGTTATGGTCTACCCCTTGGCAGAACCACTCACAATTGAGCTATCAGTTTTTTTGTGCCAAAATTAAAAAGTCGAAATTTTCGATTTTTCAAAATTATGGTTTTTTGACAACTTTTTGTCAAAATCGAAGTACACCACCTTTTTTAGCTCCAAATTACCTTTCGATTGATATATAACAGTCCACACTTATCCAAAATTTCTTAAACAAAATTTTCAAAAAACTGAAATTGCAGGTTTCAGAGTACCAAAAAAGTGCATGTTACAAAAGTGCTCATATCAAGTCAAGAAAATCATTTTTCCGGAAACGACTATTGGCACAGAGATGACAACTATATTGCCTTAGATGCTGACACAAAGTCATTCGTATCGGAGAAACTTCCTTTTTTCAAAAGTGGAATACCCCTCATATAGACTATCTCGTGTCTATCGGATTCTGCGTCTTAAAATTGTATTTTTGGGTGTTTTTCAGGTTGGATAAACATTTAGGGCATTGCAATAACATTTCGAGCCCAAAACAACTTTCAAATAAAAGCCAAATTTCGGACTTCTCATCAAAATATATAATTGTCCAAATATGCAATTGAATACCCAGCTCTGACTGCCCTGCCCTCCTCGAAAGGCAAACACTAGACAGCCAGAAAACCACCGCCAAATACATCTTCGACCACCTCTTCCCCAAGCTGAGAAGGGGGGCTAGCCTGGTCCGGTCCATGTATTTCCACAAAAATGCGCTGGAAGATGGGCTCATTGAGGATGCGCATGAGCTCTGGGCAGGAGCGACGAAGCCAGTTGGCCTTCAGCCCCGTCTCATTGGCCCAGAGGCTTAGCCAGCGGCCCACTGTCCCTGCTCGCACCACCTCCGCCTCCTCCTCCAGCAGCCTGATGAGCTCTGCAATGGCTTTCGTAGACAGCACAGATCCCTGCTCGGGAAGTAAGCACCGGTGATTCCGTCAGAGACGACGCAGTGTTTGGTGATGAGGATCACTTTGTCCTCCACGTTGGCCGTAGGCGGAAACTCACTCTGCACTGCCTCCATCAGCATCGATGCATTGGCCGATTTCAGCGCTGCTGAAAATGGAGTCAACTGCTGAATTTATTATGCAAGCTTTTGCTGCGTTCACAAAATGAGGAACCAACTAATTGGTTGAAATGAAGTGCAGATTTCACTGATGCGAGATGAGAGGACTTGAGAGCGAAATATGAGGTCCTGAGTGCGGTTGTCCCAATCAGGCCCCAGATCCCAGCCCGCGACCTTCAAGCATTCAAATTGCTTACATTGTGCAGCTATTGGCCTTGAATTTAAAATGGACGATAATATTTGATGAAAGTGATCTAAGGAGGTACAGAAGCAAATCCTTTAGTAGCGTTGAGGTATTTTTCCATATTTGCAGGCAAGTTTTCCAGGCCAAGAAGTAAGTGAAGCACGTCCGTTTCGAAGCCGAAGATATAGTTCTGCGTCTTCTCCGCTGTCTGCAAATGATATTTTGGGAAAGGGAAAAAGAGAGCAGCACGAAACCATAAGATCATCGCCGACCATCTGAGAGCCGGCGATTTTCTGGAGACGGAGCATGGCTGCGAAGGGGTTGGTGTGGGGATTGGAGCCGGGGAGGTTGGGGAAGCCGCCCAACTCCAGCGCCATCTCCTCGATCGTCTCCACCAGATCGTCCAGGCTCACATTTTTACACTCCCCATAGATCTGCCAGTTGTCCCATTTTCCACAGCCTTTCATAGACTTCAAAAACTTTTCAAAACAGCGCTCTGTTTTTTCCTTTAAAAAAATTGCTATATGCTGAAAAAATCGGCTAAATACTACGCGCGAACATTTTTGTATTAAAGTAGAACAAAGCTCTGTTTCAACGGGACTGTAAAGTAAAGCAACCCGTTCGGCATAGAGGCGGGACTTGTCCAGCATGGGAGGAAGTTCAGCAGCCAGTGAGTTGCTGAGGGACTCAATGCCAGAGCCAATTTGAGCCAGGGTAGTCATAAAATGGGAGTTACAGTTGTGAGTCGCTGAGTGGCTTTGCGCTCGGCAAGGTTGAACCAGCTGAAGCCGGCTGCCTTATTCTTTTCGTGATTGCCACACCTAAAACTCACCACACTTTGGCAGCCTATGAATGAATGAATGCATGTGAAAGGGAACATGAATTTGTAGAAGTTGTCACAAGGCTTTACACTGGTGTCCATGCCGTCCACCATGATCTTCCCCACATCTCGGTACACTTTGGCCAGCTCCTCTGGTACTTTCTATCAAGTCGACTGCAGAGCGTGGCAATTGCAGTAGAATATAAGCGAGAAAGTGCCTCTCTTCGTTGATAAGGAGCCCTGGATGCATTCTTGCCTTCGCTGTTTTTGCCAGTCGCAAGTCCCACTGCAAATTTCAACTCTATGAAGATATCACTTTTGAGATTGCAGGCTCAAACGACTGGCCAGTTGATCCAGTAGGCGGGTAGTCCTGACGAAGGAGAGGACGGAGAGAGCGATGAGGAGGATGAGCAGGAGGACAACGAGGGAGAGGCAAAGGAGCTGAAGACAGTTGCGCTTGGAAGATCGTTGGCTGACGACAGGCTCTGTTAAAGGATGGGAAAGGAGCGGAGTTGCGGCCGCTGCCCCGTTGCGTACGCTCATTCTTTGCGTACGTTCAGAGCAAATGCCCCGCCCTATTCATATTTCTGCTTTAAAGTCCATCGCTTTGAAAGAGGTACACCAACCTGACGCGTTAAGAAGATTACATATTATTGGGCATTGTGAAAAAAGGGTGTAGTTTGGCAGAAGGAAAAAAACTCCTAAATAGACCTTAGGGAGCAAAAACCCATCTTTCCTATACTTACAAAAACTCCACATCCCGAACGCTCGCCCTACTTTCAATGTTTCTGCAACAGAACTAAACTAGCCCCCTCCCCCATAAATGCAAATGCTATTAAGCGTTGTTTTCAAAGTGTGTTTTCATCGCGTGCATGAGGCCCTACTGAAAGGCGGCGAATAATAAATGAAAGTGAGGCAAGTGTAGCGGCTTGGGAAAAGAGCTTAGAAAGCGCTAAGAAAGATCATCCATCTTCTTGCTCTCTTGGGAGCTTAAACGCTCCGTCGCTGATTTTGCAGAATGCCTAAGCTCCACTTTCAAAATCTATGCCCCACATCTTCCTTGTTTACTGGCTAGAATATAGTTCGTTTCCTCCAGCTGAAGCCGTTTCATAAAAAAATTAAAAGTTTAATTTATACAATGTTGCATTTTAAACATTACACAATATTGAATTGAAAAAAAATTTCGGGAACATAAAGGAGTATAATATAAGTTCAAAAAGGCAGCCTCAATGTTAGTGGCACAAAGTGGACTCCAAAAAGCTTGTGGTGCTTCCAAGAAGCTTGATTAGAAAAAGAAGCCAGCCTCCAGCCTGGCCTACAGAAGCGGAAAAAGCAAAAGCCAGGGCTTTTAAGAGTTTGCCCAGATTTCCTGCCCAGGCTTGAAAGGCAGGGGGGGCGTGTAAAAAGCGGTTTACACGCCGCGCCAGCTTTTGGAAGGCGACACTTCTTTACAACCTGGCGCTCTGGCATCAGTTCAGCTGTCAGACGGCCATTTTTTGCGAGCCCACACTCATTTTACAGCCGCCTGCTGAGTCGGCCAAGTGCCAGGAGGCTGTGGGAAGGGAGGAAGCTGGTGAAGCTTGGCCAGTCTGTGGAGGCCTAAAAGGCGGAAGGGGGAGGAAGATGCGACGGAAAGATGGGGCTCCCTTGCGCGTCCGGTCTCCAAATTGCAGCTCCCGGCAATTGCCGGAGCCACTTATTTTCCAAATCCTTCGGGAAACACCTTCTGAGGCGCACTAAACTCTCAAAACAGTTTATCCACAATTGGATACCATTTTTTCACCTAGAGAGGGATAGAGATGAGAAAAATGCTTCTGTGGTAGGGTGTTGGGTGGGCAATCGCATTCAGACAACTCGCATTTTCTTTTTTACATAGCAATCCGTCAAACCGGCTCCGTTTTGATGTCCTTTTTGAAGTATATCTATCAACAAAGTTGATGACGTTTACATAGATTGACTTACAACGGTGCATTGGCAGCCTAATTATCCAGTTGAGCAATTGGGATAGAGGGCACCTTACTTCTGGTGCGAGTTTGACAAAGTAGCTGCAATGTGAGGAGAGCGAGTTTGACCTCTCATTGGCTGCCATTTCATCAATGACAGCGTTCGTGGCGTTCTTCAGCCCGCCTTTTTTCTCATCTTCGTCTCTAGTCATGCTCCCATGTTACTCAAATAACAAAGACAAATAGCAGAGGCCAATAATAGAGGAGAGATCATGAAAGCAATGATGTTCACAGAGCAATCGCACTGAGCATCGAAGTCGAGTATGACCAATCAGGTATCCATAAAGCAATAATAGGGTGGAATACCGCAATCACTCGGCAATCATTCAAGCAAGCTGGACAGAGAGCATTGAAAAGTGGGGATTGGTGTGGCGGAAGTGGTGGGTAGATGTGAGGAGGTGGTGGGGAGGTTTTGAGGAGAAGGGTAAGAATGATCAAAGCTCAGGATGAGCAATGCGAAAGTCCTGGAAGCAGGTGCGTATCTTGGGTATGATGTCGAGGCAGGGGAGGAAGGCGGGGTCCAGCCCCGGCAGCTTCGGCTCCGCGATGCAGAAGCGCAAACACTTCGCGTGCACTCCCTGCATCCTTTCTCATCCTCATCCTCTTCCCCCCTCCCTCCTCCATCTTCTGCCTGAAGCCGTGAATTGGCAAAAGGACCTTCATGAAAGGTCGACAGCAGTCGCGTTGGTCGGAGCGGGCGGCAGCGCAGGCGATCCACGCATTCCCCGCCTCCTCCGTGCAGGCCTTGTTGCCGAACACGAAGAACATCTGTTTCGTAGCCCCTCCTCCCTTTCCTTACTTCAATCGTGAGGGCTGCATACAGACTGAGCAGTGATCTTGGAGTAGCTGGCGCAGAGCTGATTCACGCACTCCGTCTTCGGCGCCAGCTCCGGACTCTCCAGACAGCACTGCAGCAGACGCTCATCCGCTCCCTCCACCGGCTGCAACAATCTGCTCATCCTCATCTGCTTTCTCATTTATCCCATCATCCCCTCCTTTCCAATTGTCCACTCCTAGCAGAGAGGTCAATCAATGCCAACCGACCTTTCGATTGCCCCTCTAATCCCGCCAATCAGGGGCTAATGTGAGCGTATCCCGGCCACCCAGAGTTATGTCGGGGGATGGGAGGCTGGAACAAGTCCTCTGGGAAGATCTGCGCTGGAGGCAGAAAAAAGCCCCGCGCCAACTGGTCTGGCCTAGCCCGGTGGTCGTTTCTCTATCCACTCATCCCCCCTCCTCTCTACCCCCATCCATCTCCCCATCTACTCAACTTAACACCCCGCCAACACAGCCCTTTTTCTGCCCCCCCCAAGCCGCAGAAAGTGAGTGAAGAGAAAAGGTGTAAGGGATAGAGAGTAATGAAAGAAGTACGGAGAGAGTGCTGGCGTTGCGGCTTTGAATGCGAATAGGCGAAGGTGTCGTGGTGGAGGAGAAGGGGTCGAAGCGATTGCTGGCTAAGTAGTCATCCACCAGGTCGTATTCATAGTCGTCGTAGAGGCCGCCAGTGCTCCCTTCGGTGGAGGTTTTGGCGGTGGAGGGGATGGTGGTGGAGAAGGTGGTGGAAGAGGTGGTGAAAGTGGGTGCGGTGGTGGTTCGGAGGATGCGTCTGTGTCGACTCCTCGTCCGTTCGCGATTGTTGCTGGTGACAGGGACGGCTTTTTCTTCTTCTTCCCGCTGCTTTTCCAACTTTACCATTTCCTCAT
The DNA here is from genome assembly GCA_030248095.1 of Ptycholaimellus sp. GST1_10. NCBI lineage: Eukaryota > Metazoa > Nematoda > Chromadorea > Chromadorida > Chromadoridae > Ptycholaimellus > Ptycholaimellus sp. GST1_10. Next base: position 46,167 of record JASANA010009252.1, on the reverse strand, counting down.
CTGACTTCGACTCCTCGCTTTCCTCACTCTCCTGAAATTTCAAAGAAATTAGCAATAAAGATTAGTCCGGTTGACGAAGAAAAAAACTGTGATTATAAATTAGGCTGACCACCTTTAGGCACCTCGTAAGAAGGAACTCCACCAAAAGTTTTTAGAAGAAAAGCAATAAAAGAAGATGATTGCGTGAGATTGGCTGGGTTTGCGCGGTGCGATGGAGCGTAGGGAGCTGACGGCTTGCGGTTTGACGCGCTCCTTGGGAGGTCTACGAGGAGCGGGTCTGGAGCGAAGCGGGGCTCTGAGTATTTCTGGACGGACGAGCTCGAAAGCGGTGGAGTTGGAGCTTCCGCCCCGCGGCCTCAGCTCCCGCAGAGGCGCCCGTGTTTGTCGCGGCCGCCCAATCGCCTCCGTCCTTCTACTCTCCTCCTCCTGTCCAATATACTAAAGTTTCTTGCCTTTCACAACGAAGTCTTTTAAAAGATCCCTTCTTTTCAAAAAAGCGCTTTCTTAGAAACACCTAATGTGTCGGTGCTTAGTGATATTTATGACTGGTAATATGAATTTTACGGTAAATTGATTACAGCTTAGCCAGTTGATGGCTGCCATAAATGTTTTATGCGCATAAAACTGCATCAACATAATTTTCCATGGAGACGGTAAAGAGTTAATCCAATTGGCTGGTTAGCATCTAACAGCGTTGAGTTTTTATCCTGCTGGTTTTGTCATTGATTAATCGGTCACTAGAAAAATACAAGAAGTTGTACACGTAGAAAAAATTATTCAAAAAATTATTCAAATTAAATTCAAGAAACGATAAACGCAATGAAGGGATGTGCTTTGATGGTATTCGAGAACCTTGGACTGGTCGATGCGAAAGGATGGCGAAGATGTAGGCCTGGGTCGAATGCGGCGGGTGATCTGGTGCGGGCGGGAGCGGTGGGGTCTGAAGGGGCGAACCACGAAGGCGCGTCTCGGCGTGCTCACGATGCGAGCGTCCTCCATGCGGGACATCAGTGTGGAGCGACGGAGGAAGAGCGGCGCATCCGACCGCCTCAGACTCACCCGCCCAGCCACATGGCCCGAGAAGAGCCGCGGACGACTCACCAGCCCCGATGGGGTCGCCCAGGACCGCCCGCTCCTCCCCAGCACGCACACCTGTCGACACCTGCACAGCCCATCCCATCCTCCTTTAGGATAGGAAGAGGGGAGGCAAAGGAGTAGAGGGTACCACATGAGGCAGTGGCGACGCATGAAAGAGGTGGCGCAGTTGCCGCAGCCGGCCTTGGGACAGTTTCGGTAGTGGGGCGGCTGGTGAGTCTGGGCCCAGCCCCTCCCGGCCTGCTGGGCCAGGAGGAGCAGCGAAAGCACTCGCATCACTCCAGGCCAATCACCAGCCTCACTCTCATCCTAATGCCAAGCGCTTGAGGTCAGCCTGCGAGGTCAGAGGCGGGTCAGATGAAAGGTGTAGCAGGGTTTTGGGGGCAGTGTGGAGAAGATTGAGGGGGGATGGAGGAGGAGAACAGGTCGCGACAGACAGGTGGCGCGCGCTCGCTTGGACTGAAAAGGCGAATCGCCTTACGCACCCACGACCTTCTCCTCAGCCTCCTTCTCTGCCCCCTCCTCCTTCTCTTGGGAGGGGGGAGGGAGCCATGTCAATTGCTTGCATAATGGGCGGTGGTGAGCGCATCGTTGCGTTCTGGCCACGTGCCGTCATCACCAAGTCTCCCAGCCACGCCCCTCCCCCTCCTACAACTCCTCCTCCTCCTCCTCCCAACCAGAGCCAGCCCAACTGGCCTCCTAATGCACCCTACACTTCCTTTTCTATCACAACATTATTTGGCACGGAAATTAGCCCTTTCACCGCGCCCCTTTCATCAGGCCCCTCTCTGCTACAATAGCAAACACACATTTGATGACTCCTGCATACCACAACTAATTCTTCCGCTTCCCTTCAGTCCCTTGAACACGTGGTGGCCTGATAATTGGATGAAAATGAAGGGGGTGTGATGCTAAGGTGCCCTTTTAGCCATCCGTGAAAGAATGCAAAAAATGTTCGGCAACATGTGTTCAAACGCGCGCTGCAAAGCCCTGCCTGACCCTGCCGTGCCCCAGCCAGGATAGATAGACAACGTTAAGCATGACAGTCGCAGAAGTGTCGTGAGAAAAGAAAATGAAAATAGTCATCAAACCAATGGGCATTCCCGGAGCTTCTGAGACCACAATCGAGGTATGATTGAATAAATACACCAAAACTAAGACTTTCATAAGCAACGGTTGCCAGATGGACGGTTCTGAGCGCTTAGCGGAGCTGAAAGAGCGTATCACAGCCTCCCTCGGTGTCCCTCAGCAGGAGCAGAAGCTCAGTCTCGGCGGCAAAATCCTTCGAGGTAGTTCAATCGATGAAAATTGAAGAAAAAAAAATACATGAAAAGGTGTTGAGGGGATGAAGCGAGTCTAACCTCACTGGGCCTTTCCTCGGGCTGTCGCCTGATCCTGGTGCGACTGAAGCCAGCCAGCGAGCCGGCGCTGTCGGTAGAGTTGCGTCGTTTTCTGGCCCCCTACGTTCAGCCGCAGGACCTCCCGCGACTTGTCAAAGCTGTCCAAGCAGTCTAATTTTAGTTCCTTCTTCTCGCTCCCTGCCATCGAAGTTTTGTTTTGCAGGACCTCCAGCGAAGCGTCAAAGCCATGAATCTGGAGCAGATAGAGCGATATTTGCAGAGCATTGCTTGACTTCTTTTCACGATTTCATTTTGAATTGTTTAGCCGAATAAAACTTTTTCGACCAAAATGCACCGCTAATACCTCGAAATTGTTGAAAAGCACCAAAGCTTTGGAAAAGCAATAATTAGAAAGCAATTAGACCGAATGTGCTTCATAGATTGTTGAAGAATGATGCAGCGAGCGGTGCTATCTGGAGTGAGGCAATGTCTTATGCCATCCACATCAGCAGGATCACATCCTTGGCTGCAGCAGTGTACGGCCTATCCTTGGACTGCGTGCTATTGGGAGAAAGGAGATCTTTGAAGGTCGGAGCTTGTTCATCCAAGTACAGGATACGCCCAACCCGCTGAGTCTCAAATTCCTGCCAGGCAAGGAGGTCCTAGGCCCCGATCGTGGCACGATCGATTTCCCAACCAGGTCTCCTCTTATTTCTTTCTGCTGCGAGATGAGTTTAGGCGCATATGAGGGAGTGCTTGAAGGGATTCTGCCATTCGCTCCCCGTTGGCGGCAAAGATTTGGCGTGTGAACGGGGTAAAAGGGGTGTTTCTGGGCGAGGACTTCATCACCGTCAGCAAAGCCAGTGAAGAGGAAGACTGGAGCACTATCAAGCCTCAAGTTTTCGCCACCATCATGGATCACTTCACTATGGGTTTTTATCATTTCTTGCTGACAATGCCCTAAATTCTTCTATGCTTCGACTAAAATCCCCCTTCCTTAGTTTGCTTTTGGCTCAGGATGAGCGATAAGGGCAATTGTAGGTGAGCCGATTTTGCGCGAAGGGGCAGAGGAGGTGGCGGCAGACGAGGTGGAGGCGGAGGCGGCGGATGCAGAGATTGTGGCCCTCATCCAGGAGCTTCTCGACACTCGCATTCGACCCATGGTCCAGGAGGACGGAGGGGACGTCATTTTCAAGGTTCTCCTCATCACCGATTAGTCCTCTCTGAAGGCTGATTAGCTTCCTCTCTCTGCAGGCGTACAAGGGGGGAGTGGTGAGTCTGAAGCTGCAGGGCTCCTGCACCGGCTGTCCCTCGTCCACGCAAACCCTCAAGGGCGGCATCGAGAACATGCTCATGTTCTACGTTCCAGAGGTCCAGGAGGTCATTCAGGTTGGCTGGGCGAAAGTTTGTCGGAAGGAGAACTAATTCGTGGTTGTCAGGTGACGGATGAGCTGGATGATATAGCGGAGAAAGAGTTCGCAAAGTTCGAAGCTAAGATTGGAACTGCAGAATAATTGTACAACTCGGCGATCATTTGTCCTCCTGTCAAACGCTTCATTAAGAATTATTGTACTGAAATAAGAATATATCGGTTATAGCCAATAGATGCGCGGGCTTTGCCGAAAAATCTATTGCATAACGCTGTAGCATTTTTGGAATTGGTTTTTTTATTTTGTCTTCTGAAAATATTTAAGCTGAATTTGGCCAAATGCCTTTTTTTGCTTGGCGATCGATAATATTAAGTGATAGTCTGGCTCGAATCGCCCTTTTTCAATAACTGCACAAATCTTCGATGACTTACATATATGAATTACTTTAGATTGAGATTGCAACTGCAACATAGCACAAAGCCGCTCCATCAAGCGAATTTATGCGATTAACATCTCAAAATATTTGAGAATATTCTTTTGTAAGTTATCAGATGTGAATGCCATGAGAATAAGAGTGCACTTTTTTCATTCAAATGCAGTTACTTTGTTAAAGTTTATCTAGGAACACTATAAAAATGAAGAATTTTTAAAATCCGTACAAGTCAAAGAGAAAATGGTGAATTATTGGGGGATGATCTTTCTTCTCGCAACCTTGATGGTGAAGGAGAGTTTGGGGAAAAGGGTCCAAGCCGGCTATGGTGCCATAAAAGATCTGGTTATTCTCTTTTTGTTTTCACTGCATTTTTTTCTAATGCCTGCGAAAAAAATATTTTGCGCTTTTGCAAGAACTTAAAAGCATTACAGAATATCGATGAGTTGCGTTTCCGACGAGAGGTTGAAATGGTATTCTTGCACTGTTTTGCCTCGGGCTAAGCTATTGCACAAACTTCAGGCTGACATAAGGCAACGTCGCGCATTGGGGTTGCCTATACGCAAGGTTCAATGTCATTTAGCAATTGCTTAATGGATGAAAGTTATTTGTAGCGAAGACAAGCTTTCGAGTGTGAGCCGCCTGGCTACGTATGCTGCGTTCATGGCTACATTTGCCAGTGCTGCTATGATTAGGCCCAACAATTGTCCGCATCCAAACAGACTCCAACCAAAAATGAGTAGATTCTAAAAAGAAATTTTGTATGAAATATTTTGCAAGCCTTGAAAAGGCCAATTCTTACTTAACTGCTGCTAGTGAATTTTAAAAAGTTAGTCAAAAATGTAATTAGCCTAAATATTGTCCATTTTAACTTGACGGACATACGTAAGGTACTGTCGTCTTTTTAGCAAGCAAAATCGTCAAAGCATAATTAATGGAAGCATGCCTTTTAGTTTTTGGCAAAAGCTTGATTCACAACATGAAGTCCTGCTTGCTGAAAGCCACTCGCTGATCTTGGCCTAATACAGCGCTGTTACAAACTAATAAAGCGTGTTGTCTGCGGGGGTCACATTGGCCTGAACCATAGATAAAAGAGCAATCAGCTTTCATTATATAGATGGTAAGACAAGCGATTCTGAGTCAAAATTACTTGATGCGCTTATTCTGATGCTTTTGTAATGTTAAATGTGCGAGGGTATATTTATGAATGAAACATTGGAAAATTGATTAGTAAAATTTCGAAATATCAACGAAAAGCATGAATACAAGCAACAACTGTGCATTCATTAAACTAGCTGGTGATGGAGATGCTGGAGGTACGAAAAATGTCACAAGCTCTGCATTGTCATGCACACCAAGTCTGCACCTCCAGTCCCTTAATTCTACAATTATTTCTGTCCATGGGCTGTAAATGGTTTTCTTGAGCTGAGCAGCCAACAGAGATAGGATTGCGGCAGACTGAGGGCTGAGGCATAGATTGGCTGGCTGGCCCCCGACGGCTCCTCCTCCCCTTCTCCCTCGCTTTCTGCTTCTGGGGCTAAACAGCCACGACACGTCCACTGCCTTGCATCTCCGACTTTGCGCATTCTCTCGAACTCTTCCATCCTCACCTTCCATTCTTTAAGGGATTTGCCTGTTCGTTTAAAGATGGCTGCTGTTTGCGCAGTTTGTCTTGTACAGAGTTCCGGATTCAGGATCGATTGAGCATATTCAAGCATGTATAGTAAATGTGTACCAAGTAAATAATAGACAACCAACCAACCAGCCTGAGTTACTAATAAACAATAAAATAAAAAATAGAAATATCTGACATGTGAGTAAAGCACCAAAACCCGCAGGCCAGCTCAAGCGTCCTAGCAAATTTCTTTCTGATGTTAGGTTAAAACTGACTGCAGATCTGAACGAATCAGATTTCTTGCCAGTTTTGAGAGAAAACTGGGCTCAAAAAAGTAGAGAAATGACGTAGAACGAGTCGATAACAAAAAGGCACTTCAGAACTTGTAAAATAGCCGCATCAGGGCCTCCACTTTTAATATGCTTGTTTTACCATCTATTATGATATACAATGAATTCATTTATCTATGCCTGAACAGATCCCCCTGCGCCTCCTGGACACCCGCTTCCCCTCTCCGCCTCCCCCTTCACCTCAACCTCCCAGAAGCCGCCAATCAAATGTTTTTCCCTGGCCGCCTTATCTTTTTCCGAAGAAATTGCTCAAGATACCGGAGACCTCTCAAGATACCGGAGACGGGTCTCGCTAACGAGTTTCAGCTACATCCATTGAGCAAAAGCGGCATCGATCTTGGGTCTTCACACATAGTCTGGCACCAAAAATGATGCGAATTAGCATAATGCGGAGCGTAACTGAAAAAGAATGCAGAAATCCCTTTCACCCTCTATTCGCCTCTCAGTGCCTTAACCCAAGTAGTCGAACCATCGCCTCGCTTGCCAACTTTCTTTGGCCCAGCAATCACATGTTTCATTTTCTCCTCATTCTACTGCAAAGCATGGCTTTGAATAGGATCCAGGTATTTCATGGTGAACGAGACTAGTGCATCGCGTAATGTGATGCAGCAGGACTTAGAATCTGCTGACACCGCCTTCAAATTCCCAGCCCTCACTGCAGCCAGAATTGCAGCCTACGACACGCCCTTTCCATGGGACTTTCAGCCGAACGCCCTCTACTACTCCTCTGCTCAGGACAGGTTCGCCTTCATGTCTTTTTCTCACGCTTTTAAGCCATACAGCATGTCAGGGTAGAAGAAGCGAAGAGCCTGGTGGAGCTGACGCTGAAGTTGCTGAGCATTTTCAACCTGCCGTTGCTGCTGGTGTTGCTGGGGATTCGAGTTGGGCAAGCGCTGTTCCCCTGCCTGGTGCCGGTGATGCTGGTGGAGGTGGTGGGCGGACTGCTGTGCTGGCTGGCCGGACTGAAAGCGACGGGAGAGGCGCTGGCCAACAGCGTCCTGCGCAGCCCCTTCCACACCCCTCAGCTCCTCTACCAACAGCTTCATCTAGCCAATGCCAAACTACAGTTTCCCACCGCCACCGGCGCCGCTTTCTCGTTCAAACTCTTTCACCTTCACCTTCCATTTACTCCCTGTTCCCCTGCCTGGTGCCTGGGATACTGGTGGAGGTGGTGGGCGGACTGCTGTGCTGGCTGGCCGGACTGAAAGCGACGGGAGAGGCGCTGGCCAACAGCGTCCTGCGCGGCCCCTTCCACACCCCTCAGCTCCTCTACCAACAGCTTCGTCTGGCCAATGCCAAACTACAGTTTCCCACCGCCACCGGCGCCGCTTTCTCTTTCAAACTCTTTCACCTTCACCTTCCATTTACTCCCTGTTCCCCTGCCTGGTGCCGGGGATACTGGTGGAGGTGGTGGGCGGACTGCTGTGCTGGCTGGCCGGACTGAAAGCGACGGGAGAGGCGCTGGCCAACAGCGTCCTGCGCGGCCCCTTCCACACCCCTCAGCTCCTCTACCAACAGCTTCGTCTGGCCAATGCCAAACTACAGTTTCCCACCGCCACCGGCGCCGCTTTCTCTTTCAAACTCTTTCACCTTCACCTTCCATTTACTCCCTGTTCCCCTGCCTGGTGCCGGGGATACTGGTGGAGGTGGTGGGCGGACTGCTGTGCTGGCTGGCCGGACTGAAAGCGACGGGAGAGGCGCTGGCCAACAGCGTCCTGCGCGGCCCCTTCCACACCCCTCAGCTCCTCTACCAACAGCTTCGTCTGGCCAATGCCAAACTACAGTTTCCCACCGCCACCGGCGCCGCTTTCTCTTTCAAACTCTTTCACCTTCACCTTCCATTTACTCCCTGTTCCCCTGCCTGGTGCCGGGGATACTGGTGGAGGTGGTGGGCGGACTGCTGTGCTGGCTGGCCGGACTGAAAGCGACGGGAGAGGCGCTGGCCAACAGCGTCCTGCGCGGCCCCTTCCACACCCCTCAGCTCCTCTACCAACAGCTTCGTCTGGCCAATGCCAAACTACAGTTTCCCACCGCCACCGGCGCCGCTTTCTCTTTCAAACTCTTTCACCTTCACCTTCCATTTACTCCCTGTTCCCCTGCCTGGTGCCGGGGATACTGGTGGAGGTGGTGGGCGGACTGCTGTGCTGGCTGGCCGGACTGAAAGCGACGGGAGAGGCGCTGGCCAACAGCGTCCTGCGCGGCCCCTTCCACACCCCTCAGCTCCTCTACCAACAGCTTCGTCTGGCCAATGCCAAACTACAGTTTCCCACCGCCACCGGCGCCGCTTTCTCTTTCAAACTCTTTCACCTTCACCTTCCATTTACTCCCTGTTCCCCTGCCTGGTGCCGGGGATACTGGTGGAGGTGGTGGGCGGACTGCTGTGCTGGCTGGCCGGACTGAAAGCGACGGGAGAGGCGCTGGCCAACAGCGTCCTGCGCGGCCCCTTCCACACCCCTCAGCTCCTCTACCAACAGCTTCGTCTGGCCAATGCCAAACTACAGTTTCCCACCGCCACCGGCGCCGCTTTCTCTTTCAAACTCTTTCACCTTCACCTTCCATTTACTCCCTGTTCCCCTGCCTGGTGCCGGGGATACTGGTGGAGGTGGTGGGCGGACTGCTGTGCTGGCTGGCCGGACTGAAAGCGACGGGAGAGGCGCTGGCCAACAGCGTCCTGCGCGGCCCCTTCCACACCCCTCAGCTCCTCTACCAACAGCTTCGTCTGGCCAATGCCAAACTACAGTTTCCCACCGCCACCGGCGCCGCTTTCTCTTTCAAACTCTTTCACCTTCACCTTCCATTTACTCCCTGTTCCCCTGCCTGGTGCCGGGGATACTGGTGGAGGTGGTGGGCGGACTGCTGTGCTGGCTGGCCGGACTGAAAGCGACGGGAGAGGCGCTGGCCAACAGCGTCCTGCGCGGCCCCTTCCACACCCCTCAGCTCCTCTACCAACAGCTTCGTCTGGCCAATGCCAAACTACAGTTTCCCACCGCCACCGGCGCCGCTTTCTCTTTCAAACTCTTTCACCTTCACCTTCCATTTACTCCCTGTTCCCCTGCCTGGTGCCGGGGATACTGGTGGAGGTGGTGGGCGGACTGCTGTGCTGGCTGGCCGGACTGAAAGCGACGGGAGAGGCGCTGGCCAACAGCGTCCTGCGCGGCCCCTTCCACACCCCTCAGCTCCTCTACCAACAGCTTCGTCTGGCCAATGCCAAACTACAGTTTCCCACCGCCACCGGCGCCGCTTTCTCTTTCAAACTCTTTCACCTTCACCTTCCATTTACTCCCTGTTCCCCTGCCTGGTGCCGGGGATACTGGTGGAGGTGGTGGGCGGACTGCTGTGCTGGCTGGCCGGACTGAAAGCGACGGGAGAGGCGCTGGCCAACAGCGTCCTGCGCGGCCCCTTCCACACCCCTCAGCTCCTCTACCAACAGCTTCGTCTGGCCAATGCCAAACTACAGTTTCCCACCGCCACCGGCGCCGCTTTCTCTTTCAAACTCTTTCACCTTCACCTTCCATTTACTCCCTGTTCCCCTGCCTGGTGCCGGGGATACTGGTGGAGGTGGTGGGCGGACTGCTGTGCTGGCTGGCCGGACTGAAAGCGACGGGAGAGGCGCTGGCCAACAGCGTCCTGCGCGGCCCCTTCCACACCCCTCAGCTCCTCTACCAACAGCTTCGTCTGGCCAATGCCAAACTACAGTTTCCCACCGCCACCGGCGCCGCTTTCTCTTTCAAACTCTTTCACCTTCACCTTCCATTTACTCCCTGTTCCCCTGCCTGGTGCCGGGGATACTGGTGGAGGTGGTGGGCGGACTGCTGTGCTGGCTGGCCGGACTGAAAGCGACGGGAGAGGCGCTGGCCAACAGCGTCCTGCGCGGCCCCTTCCACACCCCTCAGCTCCTCTACCAACAGCTTCGTCTGGCCAATGCCAAACTACAGTTTCCCACCGCCACCGGCGCCGCTTTCTCTTTCAAACTCTTTCACCTTCACCTTCCATTTACTCCCTGTTCCCCTGCCTGGTGCCGGGGATACTGGTGGAGGTGGTGGGCGGACTGCTGTGCTGGCTGGCCGGACTGAAAGCGACGGGAGAGGCGCTGGCCAACAGCGTCCTGCGCGGCCCCTTCCACACCCCTCAGCTCCTCTACCAACAGCTTCGTCTGGCCAATGCCAAACTACAGTTTCCCACCGCCACCGGCGCCGCTTTCTCGTTCAAACTCTTTCACCTTCACCTTCCATTTACTCCCTGTTCCCCTGCCTGGTGCCGGGGATACTGGTGGAGGTGGTGGGCGGACTGCTGTGCTGGCTGGCCGGACTGAAAGCGACGGGAGAGGCGCTGGCCAACAGCGTCCTGCGCGGCCCCTTCCACACCCCTCAGCTCCTCTACCAACAGCTTCGTCTGGCCAATGCCAAACTACAGTTTCCCACCGCCACCGGCGCCGCTTTCTCGTTCAAACTCTTTCACCTTCACCTTCCATTTACTCCCTGTTCCCCTGCCTGGTGCCGGGGATACTGGTGGAGGTGGTGGGCGGACTGCTGTGCTGGCTGGCCGGACTGAAAGCGACGGGAGAGGCGCTGGCCAACAGCGTCCTGCGCGGCCCCTTCCACACCCCTCAGCTCCTCTACCAACAGCTTCGTCTGGCCAATGCCAAACTACAGTTTCCCACCGCCACCGGCGCCGCTTTCTCGTTCAAACTCTTTCACCTTCACCTTCCATTTACTCCCTGTTCCCCTGCCTGGTGCCGGGGATACTGGTGGAGGTGGTGGGCGGACTGCTGTGCTGGCTGGCCGGACTGAAAGCGACGGGAGAGGCGCTGGCCAACAGCGTCCTGCGCGGCCCCTTCCACACCCCTCAGCTCCTCTACCAACAGCTTCGTCTGGCCAATGCCAAACTACAGTTTCCCACCGCCACCGGCGCCGCTTTCTCGTTCAAACTCTTTCACCTTCACCTTCCATTTACTCCCTGTTCCCCTGCCTGGTGCCGGGGATACTGGTGGAGGTGGTGGGCGGACTGCTGTGCTGGCTGGCCGGACTGAAAGCGACGGGAGAGGCGCTGGCCAACAGCGTCCTGCGCGGCCCCTTCCACACCCCTCAGCTCCTCTACCAACAGCTTCGTCTGGCCAATGCCAAACTACAGTTTCCCACTGCCACTGGTGCCGCTTTCTCGTTCACTCTTTCACCTTCACCTTCCATTTACTCCCTGTTCCCCTGCCTGGTGCCGGTGATGCTGGTGGAGGTGGTGGGCGGACTGCTGTGCTGGCTGGCCGGACTGAAAGCGACGGGAGAGGCGCTGGCCAACAGCGTTCTGCGCGGCCCCTTCCACACCCCTCAGCTCCTCTACCAACAGCTTCGTCTGGCCAATGCCAAACTACAGTTTCCCACCGCCACCGGCGCCGCTTTCTCGTTCAAACTCTTTCACCTTCACCTTCCATTTACTCCCTGTTCCCCTGCCTGGTGCCGGTGATGCTGGTGGAGGTGGTGGGCGGACTGCTGTGCTGGCTGGCCGGACTGAAAGCGACGGGAGAGGCGCTGGCCAACAGCGTTCTGCGCGGCCCCTTCCACACCCCTCAGCTCCTCTACCAACAGCTTCGTCTGGCCAATGCCAAACTACAGTTTCCCACCGCCACCGGCGCCGCTTTCTCGTTCAAACTCTTTCACCTTCAGCTTCCATTTACTCCCTGTTCCCCTGCCTGGTGCCGGTGATGCTGGTGGAGGTGGTGGGCGGACTGCTGTGCTGGCTGGCCGGACTGAAAGCGACGGGAGAGGCGCTGGCCAACAGCGTTCTGCGCGGCCCCTTCCACACCCCTCAGCTCCTCTACCAACAGCTTCGTCTGGCCAATGCCAAACTACAGTTTCCCACCGCCACCGGCGCCGCTTTCTCGTTCAAACTCTTTCACCTTCACCTTCCATTTACTCCCTGTTCCCCTGCCTGGTGCCGGTGATGCTGGTGGAGGTGGTGGGCGGACTGCTGTGCTGGCTGGCCGGACTGAAAGCGACGGGAGAGGCGCTGGCCAACAGCGTTCTGCGCGGCCCCTTCCACACCCCTCAGCTCCTCTACCAACAGCTTCGTCTGGCCAATGCCAAACTACAGTTTCCCACCGCCACCGGCGCCGCTTTCTCGTTCAAACTCTTTCACCTTCAGCTTCCATTTACTCCCTGTTCCCCTGCCTGGTGCCGGTGATGCTGGTGGAGGTGGTGGGCGGACTGCTGTGCTGGCTGGCCAGACTGAAAGCGACGGGAGAGGCGCTGGCCAACAGCGTTCTGCGCGGCCCCTTCCACACCCCTCAGCTCCTCTACCAACAGCTTCGTCTGGCCAATGCCAAACTACAGTTTCCCACCGCCACCGGCGCCGCTTTCTCGTTCAATCTCTTTCACCTTCCATTCACTTCCGGGCTAACAAGGCCTGGTATTACCGTGACGACTATTTTTTTTCTGAACCCAATCTTCCTGCTTGAAGAATATCTTCAAAAAAATTAAAATTGTCTCGACCAAAATTTTACAAAAATCTAATATTCAGTTCGGCAAAGGTAAAAGGCCCATTTTTTGAAACTGTATGATGCAGAAGCTTTCGGCGGTCGGAGAACAAGGCATACGCCCTGCTGAAGACGACGCTGGCTGAGAATCCGCCAAGCTTTGGCGCAGAGGGACTGGGCGGCCCGCGCCACATTTTCTACGGCGACTGGCGGTTCTTGTCCGAGGAGCCGTGCCTCAGCCGGCTGAGCTGGAGCAGGCCGCGATTTGTTCCCGTCGGCCTCTTCTTCCCGTTTCCTCTTCCTTTCATCCCATTCCTGTCCGCTTCCCAGTATCCTATTCGCCTTTCATCTTGCTTAAGTTTTCTTTCTTGCCTACCAAGAATCTGCTCCTGTGTTAAAATAAGATGGATTGTGAGGAGTGGGCTGCAGGAAAGGGCGGCTGGACTGGCGCTCAATGGAGGAGTTGAATCGTGTGGCTGACATAGCGCGCGGCTTCATACGCCAGGACACACATCGTCTTCGCTCCTATCAAGCAATCCGCTGCTCCACAAAGTTGACGGTTTGAGCTTCGCATGTCCATTGCCACATCTGCTGGTTGCAAGGAGAGAGGCACTGTCTCTGGGCGAAGAAAGGCTGCACTGGGAACCACTCGGCTCATCTTTCCTCCGTCAGCACATTCTCATGCTAGCTGCCATCTTCCTGCTTCCTTCTGCAGTTTTTATGACAGAATACGCCATCTCTGCTGGCGACATTCACCCATTGCAAACGCTGCTGCTGTGCGCTCATTTTAAACTCACATTCTGAAACATATTGGCGAGGCTAATTTTTTACGCGGAATTTAATGGTTATAGGATAAAATTTACGTTGCAAAACCTATAACACTAATTATCTTGCTTTATGTGATCAGCAGAACTTTTGTCTGCAAGTTCAATAAGTGTCTGCAAGTTCTTTTGTCGCATGTGAGCATCAGTTTTTGGCCACATCATAACTACCTTAATGACCAATCCCAACGGTAATAAAGCAAATTTGTTTTTTTGAAAAGAAAAACAAACTTTGCCAAACAATCCAATAAAACTAGTGCTTTTATGCAAAGAGCGTAGCTTAGACTAGTCGTGAAATAAGCAGTTTTAGTTGAGAACAAAAGAAGAGGGCGAAGTGGTCAATCAGTCAGTGGTCTTTAGCCACCTTCTATTTACTTCAAGTCTACAACGGGACTGTATTTTTGCATCATTTGGCATTCATTCTATTTCTAAGCAAAATCACCCTGATTAAAGGATATCGTCAGAAAAATGTAAATTTGCGTGACCAAAATTTAAGCAATTTATTATAGGTATCGCCAATAGATGAGCGATCAACATCAACTGAAATTGACCGACTATTACTAGCTGAATCTTAGGAAAAGAGGCTAATTTTTGGATTGCCCATGGTATAAGGAGGTTATTTATTGACTCTTACAGGTATCTTGTTTGTTATCGTTTCAACTTTTTCGTTACAACCATACGTGTCCTGACACCCCCCCCCCCCCCCCCCCCCCCCCCGAAGCAACCAACCAACTTTATGCCGATTTATGCGAAGCAAACGACCCCCCCTCCCCCGACCCCCCCCCGGTCCTGACCAACCAACAAACTTTTCCATGATTTTACCAATCAACCAACCAACTATCATGGTAAGAACCCACCCCGGGGCCCCCGGTCCTTCCAAGCAATCATTTTTTCCCAAGCAAGTCAAAATTTTGCCCAATTTTAAAGGTTTTTTAGTCAAAAAAGACAAAATTTTGCTTGCTGACGCAAGTTTGATGTTAAAGTACCATTTGTGTGGCCAATTTTTGTTTAAAAACGCCTTATTTTGCAAAAAAACTTCATGTGCACTGCTTAACAACCAACTTTATTGAACACCCAAATAACCCCCACCGGTGGGGGGTGGGTGGGGGCCCCCGGGGGGGGGGGGGGGTCGGGGGGGGCCCCCGCACCAACCAACCAACTTTGACCTGGGGAAAAACCCGACCGGGGGGGTGGGGGGGGGGGGTAAATCAACCAACTCCGGGGGGGTTCATTTTTTAGTAGGGACACGTATGGTTACAACTTATTTTTTTGGAACAACACTCTGGTTAACACAAGCTAATAGGCTAACGAAAAGCAATTATGCTGGCGGTCTGCAAACAATTCTAAACATACAATGGAGAACATATAATTGAAGAGAAATGCAAAAAGTGTCGCGCAGGCCGATTTTCATGACTCCTCCATGCGGCAGTGTCAGCACCGATGGACTGTATCGAAACTGTAGAGCCAGCGGGGACGCCTCTCCTGAAACACTTCCCGATTGTGAGGCTAAGTAAAGGCAAGAGAATGACAGAGCAGGCACTCGGTCCGTAGGCTGGACGGGTACGCAAGTGCAGCGGAGCTGAAGGCGAGGGGGTAAGCCGTGGAGAGGAAGGCTGGCCAGGAGCTGCTCAGCTGGAGGCGTAGCCGGGAGATGGTAGGGGGGCTGGAGGATGAGGGTGAAGGGGAGCTGTAGGCGGGGGAGGGCCTGGGCCAGCCAACTGCTGTGAGACATCTGGGTGGAGTAGGCGAGTTGGAGCTGGCGAAGCCCGGGCGGCCAGGCCAAGGCCAGGTCGCCCAGAAAGTCCCCGTACTCTGCCGCCTCGTCGAAGAGGCGGCGGATGCAGCACTCTGTCGGGAGTCGGACGGCGGTGAGGAGGGTTTGAAGGGTGTCTGGAAGGACGGGGAGGAGGCTGGCCAGCTCTGCTAGCTGAAGACGGGGCAGACGGAGGTGGGTGAGGAGGGGGAGGGCGGCCAGAGCCTGGCTGAGATGCTGGGTGGAGGCCAGCCGTTCAAGGCCCAGACGCAGGAGGCCACTCGGGAGGTCGAGGTGCTGGAGAGAGTGGATGCTCAGTTCCGCCTGCTCCAAGTGAGGCGCCAGTTGGGCCAGACGAGGCAGGAGGACTTGGCGGGTGACGTTGATCTGTGTAGTGTGGAGGCAACGGAGCTGGGCCAGAGTCCGACTGCCGTCCAGAGAGACGTCTTCGATGAAGCTGAGTCGGAGGCGCTGAAGGCCGACCGGGAGATGGTCCAGACTGAGCAGGCCTCCAGGCTCGTCGCAGACTCTGACATTGAGGCTGCTGAGGTTTCGGAATAAGGCAAGGCCGCTCCACTGGCTCGGCTCCCCGAAGAAGCTGGGCACGACGAGCACTGTGAGGCTTTGCAGGTGAGGCAGGAGGGGGGCGTGCTGGTCAATGGGCGGCCCGGAGGAGCGTTCGAAGGAACGGATGGAGGGCTTGGCCAGGCTGCCGATGGAGCCGGACTCGTAGGAGAAGCGCAGCAGGGTGTCCGGCAGAGCATCCCAGAGCCCCGGCGTCACCTCGTTCAGGAGCAGATACTCCAGGCTGGGCCAAAAGCCGCTCTTCAGCACCTGCTCCAGCTGGTCGCAGTCGTAGCTCCAGATCTCGAGACGTGTGAGGTTTGGCAGGCGAAGGGTGAAGAAAGGTGCGAAGGGGCTCGAGAAGGAGGCTTTGGTAAATGCGTAGCTGTAGCAGTTGGCTGCGACGGCTGAGGAGTTGCTGGAGCACGTCTGGCTGCCATTTTCGTCGGTAGGGGATTAGGCGGAAGGGGAGTGTGAAGTGAGGAGGAAGTGTGAGATGCCAGTGCCAGTCGGGGAGAGCGGGGAGGAAGATGGAGGGAAGGAGCGGCTGGACCAAGGCATGGCTGACAGTCTGCATCTGCTCCAACCTTGGCATCGCCGATGCAGCCAGCACCTTGGCCAGTATTGGTCCTCGCAGCACTGCTGCAGAGCCACCCAATTCATCTTCCATGCTGCAAAAACCCATCATTATTTACAGCGCCAACATAGTGCAAAAACCTAGCAGAGTGCGTCTGAAATAATCAAGGGAAATTAATGAGTGAAAAGACTGCACTACTTTGCCACCATCGGATTCGTTGATGATGAAATCTTCTCATAGCAGGAATTACTATTTAGGGATATATTTAGTACTAAATGAGACACGGGACGTTCGAAGTGCAGGACGTTCGAATCCTACCAGCCCTTATCTGTTTTTTTAATGCATGCTTATAAAATGCGTCAATTTTCGATGGTGATAAAGCTGTGAGGGGATGCAGTGGATGTTGTGATCACATTTGTTGTGTCTTCTCTTTCGCACCTTTCCTCCACTGTGCTCTCGTTTCACTCTATGCTGATGGGATGAAGAAGCCAGCTATTACTCAAGCCCTGACCAACCCCAACCTCACGAAGCATTGCAATCAGCTAAAAAAAGCCGAAGCAACAAAAGTCATGTATTTTTTGGTAATTTTTTTTAGAAAATTGGTAATTTTAAACATCTCTGTTTGAAGGACGAAAAAAGGGAAATACAAAACCTTTCTGCAAAAACACATTTAGCAATATAGTTTTATCATGTGAACACCATTGTGTGAGTGTCTTATAATATGTGGTAGACACATGTTGCCCTTCTCTCAGAAAACATACTCCAACGAGACTAACTAGATTTACCTGTCCATATCCATATTGCTTCAGAAGCAAGCAAGTTCAGGCAGCTACTGCAGTTTGACAAAAATGCTCCAAATTATTTCCGTTTTCCCTGACTTTTCGGTTGCCCAGCCTCCCTATGCCCTGCAACCCGTCTAAAAGGCTGAAACCACTTTGCCAGACCTTTGAGCAAGGACACGAGAAGTTCCCGGAAGACGTCTACAAGTTCAGCAGCGGCCGAAACTTGGATGACATAGAGCTGAGGTGGAGGCTCTTCAAATCTCCTCTAAATTATTCTTTGTTAGGTGATGCATTGAAATTTTTGGCTATTTTTGCGCGGCCGAAGGCCGCCTGCCGCGGAGGGTAGGGCAGTCAGAGCTCCGCAGGCCGGAGGGCATGGGTGCGGAGGCCCCGGAGCGTAGCCTAGCATGCGAAGCATGCTAGGCGAAGCGTAGGGGCCGTAGCACCCATGCCCGGAGGCCGGAGGAGCTCTGGCGCCCTGCCCGAAGCGGCGGGCGGCCAAGGCCAGCTTAAGCAGTTACCCCATTTTTGCGTCCGTCTGTCCGCATATATATATATATATATATATATGTGTGTGTCCCAGGCCCGTACTCCGCGGTTTTTCAACGAAATTGGCTGATTTTTTGCATGAAGGTCCGCCTAGGTGGTGCCTCGGGACCATTTTTGGTGCTTGGCGTAATTTTTTGAATTTCGCCCAAAACTCAATTTTTTGATGTTTCAAAGCACGAAAATTCATAAATCACTGGTTTTTCAACGAAATTGGCTGCTTTTTTGCATGAAAGTCCGCCTGGGTGGTATCTCCACGCCATTATTTGGGCTTGACGTAATTTTTCGATTTTTGCCCAAAACTCAATTTTTTGATGTTTCAAAGTACGAAAATTCATAAATCACTGGTTTTTCAACGAAATTGGCTGATTTTTGGCATGAAAGTCCGCCTGGGTGGTATCTCCATGCCATTATTTGGGCTTGACGTAATTTTTGGATTTTTGCCCAAAACTCAATTTTTTGATGTTTCAAAGTACGAAAATTCATAAATCACTGGTTTTTCAACGAAATTGCCTGATTTTTTGCATGAAAGTGCGCCTAGGTGGTATCTCCAGGCAATTTTTTGGGCTTGACGTAATTTTTCGATTTTTGCCCAAAACTCAATTTTTTGATGTTTCAATGTACGAAAATTCATAAATGACTGGTCATAAATCACAAGTAAAATTTGGAAGAAATGAATTTGCAATTGGTAATACTCGTTCGTGTAGCTTAAGTGTTTGGCTTGGAAATGAGGCCGCGCATCTTGGCGCCAGCCGAGAACACCTTGTTTACAATACTTCCTACATCTCCGCTGCTGCCGATATTCCCCCATTGCAAACGCTGTTGTTGCTGTGACCTAATTTTAGACTCACATCCTGAGACTATTGTCAAGGCTACCTTTTTATGTGGAATTTGATGATTTCAAGAGGAATATTACGTTACAAAACCTGTAAAAATAATTAACTTGTCTCGTCTTCAGCAATAAATCTGCTTTACATGATCAGCAGTATTTTTGTATCCAAGTAAAATAACCGCATATATTTTTGGCCACATCATGTAAGGTCAGCCCGTCCTAAATCATCGAATTTGGTTTGTTTGAAAATAGATATAAATTTTGCCCAACAATTTCATAAAACTAGTGCTCCTGTGCATAGAGCGTAGCTTAGACACGCCGTAAAATAAGCAGTTTCAGCTGAGAACAAAAGAAGAGCGCGAAGTAGCGCGTCAAGTGCGAAAAGTCAATCAGTGGTCTTTAGGCTGAAAAGGCACTCTGCCTCCTCCTGCTCAGATAAACGCTGACCTCTGTCTAAATAGCCCTCTCGAGAGTTGGCTTGACGCCTTGTCCGCCCACCCCTTTTTCCAGCCTCTCTCTCTGCCTTTAGAATCTATCGGAAAAGGCTGAAAACGTCAATTAGACGCAGTTTCTCAGCTTACAAATTTTCGTCCAGATTTTGCACACCGCTTTCCTCGACGAGTCTTGCTCAAATACACTCCTCCTGTTGTTGTTCCTTCGCCAAAAAGTCAGCTCCTAGAGCCGCAGGAAAAGTGAGGTAATAGGGCAGAATAAGTGGGCGAGGATAAAGACGTGGCCTCTGCTATGGCAACGCGGGCGGGTGAATGAGGTTGAGAGGCTGCGTGGAGGAGGCTCTAGCCAGTGCCTAATCAGGATGCCAGCTTCGTGACTTCGGCCAAATCTCCTATCGCATTTCACACCCCTTCCTTCCGCCCCCCAGCACCGTTCCCCCCATCCCTTCACCACCACCCCCTCCCTCCTCGCCAACCAAGAGGCCAGGCCGCAAATGAACTCACCCCGCCCCACACTTCCTCATCTTTCCCCTTCATATCCGCTTTCAGCGCGAAAAAAGGGCCGTCCCTCCGAAATCCGGTCAAATAAGAAGCGCGCTTCACTCTTCCAAGGCTCTCGCAAAGCTCTCTTCAGTTACGCCGCCCCCGATAGCACACCGCCCGGCTGCCTTTTTAGCTCCGCAGAATCGATGATCTATGGATGCTCGCCTTTCGCCACTGCACGATTTGCTCCATCCTCATCCATCCCCATACCTCCTATACTCCAGCGCTACAAACATTCGAATGTTTGAGCAGCAGAAAAACTCTAATCGGCGCTTCCGGCCCCCTCACTATGCCTGACTGGAGGCTGAAGGGAGAAATTGCAAAGTGAATGGGATGATTCGCTGTCTTCTGCTCTTCTCCTCATCCCTCCTGCCTCTCACCAATGGTTCCTTAGCTGCCAAATATGTTCTGGGGTTTTTAAAGATTTTCACAAATCTATTCCTGGACAAGCTGATACTTCTTAATCCATTCCTTTCCCGATGAGGCTGGCGAATTGTGAATCGTGAACAAATGCACTGGACGACTAGCTGAAGGCAGCAAATCGGAGCGTTCGCTGATGGAGGATCTGCTGAGCGGCTACTCCCCTCTCGTCCGTCCTGTCCTCGACGTCTCCGACGCTGTCCACCTCAACCTTGCCGTCCACCTCAAATCTGCCAGCCTCACTGCCATCGACACCATCCAACTGCTTCTGCATCACAAACTGGTCAATTCCTTCACCCTAGTCCGCCAACAATTGTCGAGAAGGACAGGGAACTGTAGAGCTGGCAGGACGTCTATTTGGTCTGGGCTCGAGCCACCTACGAAGGTCAGGCCTCCGTTGTGCTTCCAGCTGAGCGCATCTGGCTTCCACGCATCTCCGTTCTCAATACGTTCTCACTCCCTCCCAACTATGCCTTTTTCAATTGTCGGACTAGCTTTAGCACTTTCCCAAAAAGCGAATGCCAGAGTGTCCGCTTTGAGGGAGGATGGAGAGCGTAGCTTGGAGTCCCTGTCCACGAGTGCGGAGAGCAGCCAGCTGTTGTGGGTCTCCTCGGAGGGGCGAGTGCACTGGGACCTGTGGACCAAGCTCCGCGTCCCCTGCGCAGCTCTGGCCACACTTCCTCCTGCTGGTTACCAGATGACAGAGGAAAAGATGTCGGAGGAGAGGGATTACAGCTAGGGAGACGGATTGTCGGGTGAGCTATGCCAGCCGCCTCTACCCAGAGCATGAGCTGTCGCTGAGCATCACAGAGCTGGACACTGCCTTTGCTCGAGTCATGCCCCCACTCAGTCTTCACTCCGCCGGGGTGTGGAGCAGAGTTGTCGACAACGATCGGTTCAATTTCATCAGTTTACAGTCACCTCAATCCGTTTCACTTTTATTGGATGAGCCTATGATCTGCTTTGTTGTTTGAAAGAAATTTGGAGGAATGGCATGAAGTTGAGAAGGTAAATTTGGAGTGGTGAACAGCGGATATCGGACGTAGCGTTCACACTGCGACGAGCGGTTGTGCAGCAATTGAAGCCACGGAGGAAGGATCGAAGACCTCCTGCAGACAAGCCTTCTGAACCTCCAGTCACAGTCATTTCTCACCATCCTTCCAATCATGGCCAGCTCCTCAAGTTCCGCTTCACACTCCTCTTCTTCCTTCTAGCTTGCCTCCTCGTCTTTCACTGATTCCCCCGCTATGCTTCAACCAATGTGCTTTGCTTCGCCTTTCCAGCTTTCAATGTTGTTGCTTTCACGATTCGCTGCTGCCTTCATTGTCTTCCCAAACCATCAACGATAAAAAAACAGTGAGTCACTCGCGGGAAAGGCTAGTTTGATAGAATTCGTGGCGGGCGGTGAAATAGCGCTGACTGGGTGAGACACCCGAGGACAGCCAGCTGATGCCATGGAACATGGCCAACACCGCGCTCCTGCACTCTTGTACAGTTAGAAGTGGGCTGAGTGAGAGGATGGCCGGGAAGACAGTGAAAGGCCGACGCCGGCAGAGGTTAGGCAGAAGAAGTAGAGCCTTCGCGGGAGAGGAATGGGGCGCCACTTCCCCCGCTCCGTCCAGAACAGGCGCAGAGCCACTGCTCCGGCTACCAGAGCTGCAAAAGGCCTTCTTCTTTCTCTCTCACTCAGCTCACGGCTGAGGCAGACTTCCGCCTGGGGCATAGTTGAGCAGGCTGTACTTGTCTCTGTAGGCGCTCACTGCGCCCGTGGTCAGCCTGCAGTGCGAATGAGAGTTGGTTAGAAGAGTCCTTGTGGCACAGCTGAGGATGGATAGGAGGAACCCAAGGATGCCGCCGGCCACTGCTCCAGCCAGCAGAAAGCGAGTCCCCGATCGCCCTGCAGCTTTCCAGCGCATCCCCTCTGCTGCTAGGGCCTGGCCAACAGAGCTTGTTGTGCCCTGCTCAACAGCTGGAAAGAAATGGATGCAAAGGGGAAACGTTGAGCTGGGTGGATGTAATGTTAGGGTAGCGCAATTGGCGCAAACGTTCAGCTCCGGCCGTCAGCCGCAAGCCCAACGGCGTTTCCAGGCCAAAGCCAGCCGCACCACCTGCACCAATCCACAGCTCATATCTGGCAGGGAAACGATGGGGAAAAATGAGGGGATCCAGGAGTGTGTGGTAACATATGGATCCTGTGAGTGCACTCAGTGCTCGAGCGACGAAGAGCTCGTAGCTGAGCTGCCCTTCCAGCTCCCTCCAATCAGTTCACCTTCTTTTCGGCCTCAAAGGGAGGTAAAAGAGAGGACGGTCGTTTGGAGTAGATTGGAAATATGGCGTCCACCAGCCGATCCCACGGCTCCAGTGCGCGTTCCTCGGCTGCCGAAAATTCGTCCTCTTCATCTGTCTTTTCCTTGCCTTTTTCTTCCCAGCCATTCCAGCCTTCCTGTACCCAATTACATCAAGAAATCAGCCGAAGAACTCTATGGATACTTTAGGTCGGTCGATCCGTTGGACTGTAGAGTGTGATGGAAACCTGTGATGCAGGAAAATATTTCGTAGGCTTTCGATTGCCTGCTCCATCCTATACCAGAACAACAAGTTTGCCTTGGTTCTTTTTTCACTCCGACAATCATTTAGGGCAGATGGCAATGGCAATGGCTCGCAAATGGACAAATTTTTACTCCCTCACATCTTTCTCATCTACTAGAATGAGGCATTTGGTTAAGCAAAATCTGGCGGCGCTTGGCTTCGTAGCGCTGGGCTGGATTGGCAAAGCCTGCCAGATAGCTGCGGCTCCACTGATAGCCAGTTATTAGCAGTGGCCTCAAATGCCTCGCTTCTTCAGAGTCCCAGTTGACAACAGTCCAAGTGCGGGAGGACAGTGAGAAGCCTGCAATGGCGGACCAGACGAGGTAGGCTTGCCAGTAGACGCGAACGGAGTAGCCGATGACCATGAAATGAGGCAGGCTGCCAAACGCCACTTCAAAACCCCACTCCAATATGTGAAGCTTATGCCAAGGTTTATGATTACTGGCGGCAGGGATGTGATGGATGTTGCTGAAGCGGCCGCGAAGCGCATGTAGACCTTCCGTCATCCCTCTGCAAGAATCGGCTCATTTTCTCCCCAGGGCAGACTTGTGGTGGAAAGTGAAACGTAAGTGCGAGTCCAGCGAATAGGCCAATGAAACCGCCGCGAAGGAGACGCATAGGCAGGCCTACATTGGCTCTAGCTAACACCTCAACTTCCATCACTTATTGATGATCTGTTTATTTTCCAGATAGAGAAGAGATAAGTATGGACCCTGAGCTGATCAGTGAGACCAGGTGGATGGTATTGTGGAGAGGAGGCCGAGGCTATGCGTAGGTCTCGAAGGGCGTGCTTCGGATTGTTCGCGTAGGCATACCACCAGGAGCCTGTGGAACGAGTCCATCCATTTCTTCATTTTTTCCTCCAGCCATATCTTTCAGGAAAACCTAGCGGTACGAAAAGCCCCGCTGAGGCCGCCACCCTGATCTGCTCGTAGGTGTAGCAGCTACGCAGTGCACTGTAAATTGTTCTTTATTGGCCCTGTAAATTGCTTAAAAGCCAAATCGTCGTTTCAAAGGTAAAAAAGCAAATTCATTTCAAGAAATATTCCCACTGCTGCTGAATACGAAACTTACTCCCGCTTGGAGATAGATGGAAGGAGAGCATCAATGAGGCGATCTTTGGCTCTTGGGGCTTGGGCTAATAGCAACTCCTGCTCTTCATTCTCCTCTTCCGCTTCTTTTAGTGCCGTCGGTCTAGTCTCCTCATTGTCTGCCTCAACCATCTCTTCCTCGCTCAGGATAGTAGGTGAGATTTGACTAACTGAGCTTGAACTTTGTGGTTGGCCACTGCTAAACCATTTTCCAAGCCACATGCTAAATCGCTGAAAAGAATTTAACTTAGTCATTCATTTTTCTTGTGAAAAGAGCTAAGCGTTTTTTTTTCAGCAGTACATTTTCTAAACGCAATTTACTGGCTAGAACTTTACTTCAAAATCAACGAGCATTGGCACTGAATTCCTAGAATTACTCTAAGCGCAAACATTGAGCAGGTCAGAGAATAGCATGAGTGTCTGCGGCTTCCGCAATGTCATCGGTGCTCCAGTCCCAGACGATGGGATAGTTGCGATTGACCCATTCGTCCAGACTGCACCTCAGCTGCTCCTCCAGCCAAAGTCGGGCAGTGTAGGTGGTCATGAAGTCACGCTCGTACATCGCACGATCCACTAATATCCTCGTCTTTGTCGCCACTCTGCCAAATATGCCAACTACACCTATTTATTTGTGAATGAAAAAATGACAAACAGCTGCTCTTGAAAGCTGGCACGCCGCAAACGCTCGTAGCCCTGGCTCAAAGACTCCCCCGTGTACAGACGACAGGCCAGTAGAACGGGCCATGTGAGCACACAGCTGCAATTCCAGCCTCACTCCTTCCACCATCAAACTTTCGGGGGGGGGGGATATGAATGAATACGCAAAGAGTGCAGCAGTAGCTCCAGCCACGGCTGCACCCGCGGCCCCGAAGTGGATTTTGGCCAGACTCCCGCCCAAAACTGGAATCCAGACACTCTGCCAACTCCATCCTTTCCAGCTGCATCGGGCTTACATCCGCCGATGGGGACGTAGAGAGGATTGAACTCCTGCCTGGCCGCTGTGAGAGCCAGAGTTGTGCCCCTTCAACGATCGCCTCACTTTGCCCCCCAAAGTTTTCAGTCAAGGAGTCGGGCTCACAGAATGGTGGTGGAAAGGAAGCAGTACTTGACGCCGTGGCGGAAGCCTTCTCGAATGTAGCCCAGCACCAGGTTGTCTAGCCACCGCCGCTGTAATAGGGCTTTGAGGAGAAAGAGGAGAGGGCAAAAGATGAGAGCGGCAGACTTTGGCGTCGAGTCTGCTGATGAAGACGGTGGCGTTGTGCGAGCGTTGGAAGCGCTCATGAGCTTTGCTCACACCCAAGCTGCCGCCTAGAAACCCGCCTACAGCTAGCACCCCGAGCCCCGTTAGCCGCGTCAGGTAGCGCTCCAGGGGCTCGAAGTCATACGCACTGCAGATGCAAGAATCTGTTCAATTCTGCCTTGCACTCACTTTGGGTCTAGTCACTGGAAAGAGACTATAATTGGGATACTTGAGAGAGAAGGCGTCCTTCACCCGTGTCCAGGCATCCGCCGCCGGTCTCGGGTAGTAGACTTGTCTGGAGTCTTCGAAGCTCAGCAGTTCTGTCTCATTCATCCCTACAGAAGTACTCCTTTCCTTGTATGGTTCCAACAGTATGCAATCGTTTTACAGGCTAATTCCAACTGAATAAACTGATGTTTCTTGAACAGAGCAGAACCTTCATTTTTCTCAGAAGTTGGAATTTCAGTAGGTAGTTGAGTGGCTGGGTCATCTTCACACGCAGTTGAAGTGGAGGGAAGTTGCAGATTGTGCGAGCTTACAAAAGGCAAGTCCTTCAAAACTCGATGAAGCCAGTGTTCTGGCGACATGTATTTCGCTTCAATTGTTGAAATTATTTGTCCAAATTATTGTCGGTTTCAACAGTGATAGCCAGGGCATTTTCATTATTCTGCGATCAAATGGCTCGAATGGAGTTCAACTGGAGTAATTTTTATTTTTCCCCAAACTCCTTTTCAAACAAAGAGAAACCTCACAGCGCCTATGCAAAAACCCTGGAATATGAACCCGTTTAAGTTTGAAAGGCATGGAAACGATGAGCGAATTTCGGCTGATCACTTCAGGCCAACAATGAGGATGGCAGTGGAGTAAGCAAGACGTTGCCAGAGACCTTCTTCGTAGGCCAGTTCACCAACCTGCACAAAGATGCTTCCATTCCAATAATAATCCTCCAATTGGGAAGGTAACGGTGAAAAGGCCGAGGATAGGGGTGTAGGGAAAGATCTCCCTAAAAAGGCGAGCTTCGAGATGACTCTGTCGTCGATGAAAGTTGCTGCCGCGAGCACAGCAGGTCATAAACAGGGCGAATGAACGACGATCGCTTCCCGTCACCTCACCTGCTCCCCTATCTTTCGCTTCCTTCAATCTCTCCACCTCCTCTCTTGTCTTTCTCCAAGGCCATGTGAAGTTTAGCCAGAGTTTAGCCAATACCTGAAAGCGACGATAGATTGCTGTGTGGCTCTTGTCCGTTTTGCGCAGGAGAAGGCTGGTGGCGACGACGCCTGGTCCGTAGAAAGCCCAACCAGTCGCATGGTTGGCACCGCCGGGAATCTCTGCATCGCCAGGAATAGAATGAGAAGGGCGGGAGGTGTGAGAGGGGAGGGAAGAGGGGCAACCGACAGGGCCAGCGTAGTAGTGGTTGTAGGAGTTGAGGGCCTGGAGTGGACTGACGAGGAAGCCTTTTGATAGGACGAACCATTGTCAGCAGTTGCGATGAGGCCTCTGTCGAAGGAGGGTTCAGGTGGAGTACAGGCCACGTGCACGCGACAGCCAGGCGGCAAGAGTCTCTTTAGACCCTCTTCCAGCACGTCTGGGCTGGACAGGATTCCCAACGCCAGAACATGGCCTGTACATGAGAGTTGTGAGCGAAATATACCGTTTAAGCTCGGACAAACATATACATTGTACGTGTATGACTAGAGGTTGTTGTCGTAAGAGGGAATAACTAGGACGGATCCAGAGTTGCTGGACCAGCTGATTCAGGGAGTTCTCGACAAAAGCAGCTTGATTACCTTTGCCATGTGCTTTCTGCAAGCAAATACGATTCAGATTTTTTGGAGGACGCTAAGGCAATTATTATATTTAGTAAATTTGAGAGAATGCACCCAGGCAAAAGACTGCACGAAGCGTCGCTTGCTGATGAGGTTGTCTCCGATGTGTCTCCAGATCCGGCAGACTTCTTTCGCTCGTTCCACGTCCGCCAAACTGAGACATTCACATATGTTTTCTAACTGATACCTGTAAGCTAAGATCTTCTAAATATTTGATTGTTCTTACTGAGTCAGAATGAGTTCTTTGGTGCCAACATGGAAAGAAAAAAAGAAAAGCGAACGGAAGGTAAGAGAGAACGGTGGTTGCTACGGGAGTTACCAGCAGGATTTCACTATCCATTGCGCTGCTTTCAAGACCATGTGCTGGAAGATTGTCGGTCTTGCTCAACCGCTGGAGATTTTCTTGTAGCATGTGTGGTTTGATTATTGTTCTAACGACAACACTCTTTGAATAACGTTTATTAGAAGTTTGCAATCAGGTTTGTTCAGTTTCAGCAGTTGTATGAGGTGGAATGAAATGAAAGAAATACTGTACGGAAATGGCTGAAAAAATGTCAATCGAGAAAATTGGGCAAAGCTGATGCGCCGAAAAAGGAAGAGAATATTTGCAGGCAGGTAGAAGTTGGCTCCCACACCCTTTCTTCTCGGCATTCAACCTACAAACACTCGTTTTAGCCAGTTTTTTGGCATTGGCATTTCGGCATTAGTTGCCGTTGAGTCTTTTTGACCAGCATATTGCTTTGACTTGAACATGGCTAATTGCAATGAAGGTATGTGGAGTGTGAAAGGACCGTTGCTTCCCCGAAGGCGCCGTTGGGGAAGGTATTAGTAGTGAGGGTACGACGGGTGGAATGAAGACAGCCGAGGCTTTGGAGGAAAGCCAGGAGATCGAATGTGGTCGTGGGTTGCAAGGCCGGCCACATCTCCTCGCCCAGCCTCTTCTCACACAGCCCTGGCCGCTCGCACACCTCAACCACCTTCCCATCTATGCTCCATCCTATTCACCTCTCTTTCTCATAGGCAGGACTGTGCTGATGGGGGGGGGGCTTCTGGAGCGATGGGAACCTTGAGCAGAAGGCCGAGCGACATCCAGGCGAGCATGGGCAGGTTCAGGCTCGCATCTGCACGTAGCCAGGGCCGCGGGCGATAGATCACATTCTTTTCTCTGTCAATGCCTCATCTCTTTCAAGTCTCATCACCCATTCTAGATGAATGTGGGAATATAGGTGATTTGATGAAAAAGAACAAAGTTTTTGTGTGAAGGAATCTTGTTTTCGAACGACCGCGTTGCCCTTGAAATACATACGTTCTGCAATGTTTTCATTGGTGTGCAAACCTCTCCGTTTCTTGGGCCTCGCGCCACTCCAATTTCACTTGCGATTAAAACCAAGGCTTGAGTCACCGCTTCACACACAGCTGGAGCCTGGCCTACACGCCGCCTCTCCTCATCACCAACTCCGTCCTCCGCGCCTGCGAGGAGGAGGAGGGGAGGAACGGCACGGACCACGGGTACATCTCCTGCAACTTCATCACCACCACCTTCCAGTCCAAGGCCAACTAAGCGCTCCTGGTGGCTCTGGGACTCTCAGTTCCAACCACCTCACTCTTTGGTGCTCTTTTCTCTTTTCGAACGGGTTCTGCGGGTGTGTACGTTTGAGCTGAGCGAGAAGATGAGCAACTTCATGGTCAGCTTCATGGTCAACTTCGGCGACAACTTCGACTACGGCAGCTCCCTCTAGGATGCCTAGATCAAGTTCCACAGCTTCGCCTACGCTCTCTCCGACCTCTCCCTCATCCTCTCACCCACTTTTCCCACCCATTCCCAGCGTTGATGCCATTTTATTGGTGATTCGATCCCTTTTTCCAAACCTTCTAGAAGTTTCTAGGCTGATTTCGTAACTCTTGCGCTTGCACTTGAGTGATGTCAGCACCTACCATAACCCACACCCATTCCACCCACTCAATACCTACCCTTCTCCAAGCAGCCTAACTGTGCAACCTTTTCCCAACCAACCTCCCTTACTACAATCTACCGCAAATGGCCCTCTTAAGGGCCAGGTACAATCAGAACAAGTTCATCATCATCGCCGACGACGTCATGGAGGAGGACCCCATCCAGCCCCGCCCGGCCTACTTCTGGCGCAACAACTGCGACCAAGTCTGCCGCCTACGCCCTCACCCTCACCCATGCCACAGCGCCCGCAAGATGCTCTGCGACAACTGCCAGGCCACTGTCTGCCGCGTTGGCTTCGACAACGCCTTCCAGCCGGTGGGCAGCTCCACCGTCGCCATGTGGGACGCCCTCCACGCCGCCATGGAGGACGCCCGCCGCCGCTATCAAGCCATGCCCCGCATCCACTGCGTCACCTGCACCCCACCCCCAGGCCAGCCCTTCACCTCTCCTCTTGTACGCCAACTGGTCCGGCTGTGGAACGAGGGGGAGGGAGGGGACGTGGACTACCGTCCAGTGCCAGAGCTGCACCACGCGGGTCTGGAGGACCCGGAGGACGGGGACGAGTACGTGGAGGCAGAGAGCGAGTTTGGCTCCGTGGCCAGCCGCCACACCCACACCACCTCCCACGCCTCCAACGCCTCCTACCCCAGCCTCTACAACCCCCAGGACTGGCCCGAGAACGGGTCGTCCATCATCCGCCTTTGAGAAGAAAACCGTCGTCTTCAACTTCAACTACGCCAAGCAGGCTTCCAGCAGCTTCCCAACCAGCCCGGCTCTGTCCACAACTCCGTCCACAACTCCATCCACGGCTCCAACCACGCCTCCAACGCTTCCTACCACACACCACGCTATCATCCTCCTCCACCCCCACTGCCTCCCGGGGCATGGGGCACAGCTCCACCTCCGCGCCCACCACCACCTCACCATCCTCAAGCACCTCCACAACCACCTCCACCTCAAGATCCACCACTCCTACACTTCCTAGAAGAACAGACCCGAGCACTCCGCGTCGTCTCCGACACCCTCCAAGACCTCTCAAGGCGCGACAAGTCCTACTCCACCTACCCCAAACTCGCCAAGATAGAGCCCAAGTTCTCCACATTCGATGGCAAAGATCTCTCTGCCTACAGACGGTGGAAAGAAGATTTCGGGTACCTGGTGGGTGCCCAGCCCAGCCTCTCATCAAACGCGAAGTTCACCTACCTGAGCCAGGCCCTGTGAGGAGTGGCCAAGGCCAAGATCCAGCATCTCAGCGCCTCTGACTCCGCCTCCTGGGCCACCGCCTGCAAGCTCCTAGACGAAACCTACGGCGACACCGACCTCTCCAAAGCCGCCCTCTTCCAGAAGTTGGCCAAAGTGGGGACGTGAAGGAGGACAACCTGAGCAGCCTGGAGGGGCATGGAGCTGGAGCCATGGCGTGAGGCCGCACCGCCAGATTCTACCGCACCTACCGCAAACTGCCCAAGAATGCCTGCGCCGCCGCACCCCAGAACCAACCACCCACGCCCAGCATGGAGGAGGGGGCGGGGGTGGGCCAGCTCAGGGGCGGGCCGCCCAGCGGTCCCCCCTCTCATTCCCAGCCCACAGGGCAAAAGAGCCCACAGGGCAGGAGGAGAGCAAAAGAGCCAAGGGCAGGGGGAGGAAAAGAGCCAAAAGGCGGGGGGGGGGGGGGAGGAGAAGGGGGCGGGAGGGAGGGGGGCGCGGGGGGCCGGGGGCGGAGACGAGGATGGGGAGAAGGGGGAAAAGAAGCGACTGCTTATCCTCCAAGCCCCCGTAAGGACTGCACATCCAAGCAGAGAGCGCATCTGAAGAAGAAGCACCACACCGCCATCCGCGCAACTCGAGCAGACCAACCAGCCCAGCTCCGCCGCCCTGCCGCCGGCTCAACCTCCGGTCTCATCTTGCCCTTCTTCACCACTCAAGCTCTCATCTGTGCAAGGCGGTCGGGACAGCAGCTGAACGTTCTCCTGGATGGGTGCTTGACGTCTCCTGGATGCTCCAACATGTGACAAGCTCCCCTCCAAAGGCCCCAGCTCCCCCTTCATCTCACCGCCACGAAGCAGAGCAGAGGAGGAGGGAGGCCGGGACCTGACCTGGGGCAAGAGGCGCCAGGGCCGCCGCGCCGCCCGCGGCGCTCATGGGGCCGGTCAAGCAGGGCAGAAGGGCGCCTCGAAAATTCCTCACCAGAAGTAAAGAACTGGAGGTTTCTGCTACCGGCAACGACTGGCTGGAGAGAGCGGGGGCGGGAGGGGTGGGACGGAGGCCTGGGGCACTGGCCTTGGCACCTCTCAAGGGCAAGCTCAAGCAGCACGAGGTCCGGCTCGCCCTTCAACTCCTCGCCTGCGCCTGCATGCTGTGGAGGAGGAGACCTGACGGGCTGTGGAGAGCTGATGGGAGAGGGCGGCGTTGAGAGCTGGGCGGAGGAGGAACGGCAGAAGCTGGCCCGCCACCAGGGACAACCAGGGATGATTCACCATACACCTGCCGTTCAAAGAAGGAGCGGAGGCGCTCTCCAGCAACTTCCGTGCAGCCTTCGCCTGCACCAAATGCGTCCACGACAAGATGAGCGTCAGCAACAGGCAGGAGTACTACAAAATGTTCGAGGGCCACAAGGCAAACGGGTACCTGGAGGAGGTGACTGCCGCCCCGCCTGCCAACCGCCTCGTCCACCACCTCTCCCACTTTGGCGTGCCCAAGGAGGACTCTGCAACCACCAAGCTCAGGCCCGTCGTCAACGCCAGCGCCAAGTCCAAGGACACCGGCCTCTCGCTGAACGATCTGCTGGAGACGGGACCTGACCTGCTCACCGACCTGCTGGAACTCCAACTGCGCCTCCGCTGCTACGACGGCATCTTCTTCGTGGACGTCAAGAAGGCGTTCTATCAGGTCTTCCGGTTCACTTCTCTCATCATGGGCTCCACATCCAGTCCCTGGGTGCTCCTGGCGGTGATAGCGAAGCTGTGCGAAGAGGAGGCCAAGAGCAACAAGCACGGCATCAGCGGCTCCAACATCCTCACCATCCCTGCACAGACGTACATGGACAACGTGGTTTGCCTGTTCGACAACCCGGCGGAGGGCAAGAAGCGCCACGGGGAAGTCTCCGGGGCCGCATGGCGGAATCGCCAGCAAGTGGCCTCGCTCCCGCCGCAAGCACAGCGACGAGTAAGCTCGGCGCTGGCCATGGGACAAGCTCAGCCGGGCGGGGTCAGATGCGCCTGAGGACAAGGAGCAGATCCCAAGCGACATGCCAGCGCCTGCGGCCGACGTCTTGGTCTTCCTCCAGTCTTGCTGCTTCAGCTCTTCTGACAACATGGCTCCGCGCCAAGTGGGGCGGCTCAGACGACCAGGCGAAGGAGTTGGAGCTGCCGAAGGCTGGGGGCCCTGCCTGCAGTTCCCATTGAGCGCCAGAAGCCCACCGCCTCCTCTCCACCAACGCCAGCGACGCGCCTATGGATCACCTTGCATCTAAGCAGTCCGGCCAGATCCAGTTCTATTGGCAAGAACCACCTATGCCAAGAACAGCAGCACCAAGGTCACCGTCCCAAGGGCAGAGCTGTGGGGAGCTTGGCAGGAAAGAGGGCAGCGGAGCAAGTCTGGGCATGCTGCGGGCGCTGACCTGAGCACGTGTCCTGAACGTGGACTCCCAGGTCGTCTACTGGTGGCTGAAGAGGGCGGAGAAGCTGAGCAGGCCATACGAGTGCAGGCGGGTGGACGAGATCCTCAAGTTCATCCCCGTCAACCACGTACACTACATCCGCACCGCCAACAACCCAGCCAACTTCTGCACCCGCCCTACACCTGCCTCCGAACTCATCTACAACTCACCTTCACCTCACCTCTACTACACTGGCCCAGCCTGGTTCAAGGAGGAGATCGATGACTGGCCCGACGAGGCGGCCATCTGGGGCAGGGAGGAGGAGGAGCTGGAAGCTGGGACACCGCCCACCAAGAAGAAAAAGAAGGAAACAAGGACGGAGGAGGAGGAGAAAAGCTTCAGTGCAGTGTCAGCATCAGCCTACCTGGGCGAGATGTTCACCTGCGGCGTGGGGGACAGGGGGCAGGAAGGCCGGGGGCCATCGAGAGCACGAGAGGAGCCTACGGAACCCCGGCCACCTCGCCCACCCCACCACACACTCCAAGCCTCCAGCACCTCGTCTCAGCCCACAAACTTCCCAATTCTGCATTTCCCAAATACCCAAAAAGATGGCAAAAAAGAAAGAAGAAAAAGCCCGCACAAAAGAGAACCCAAAAAAGATCCAAAAAGGAGCAAAAGATCCATAAGACAAAAAGAGGCCAAGGCGAGGCAAAAAACCACCAAAAGCTACCATCTGACAAACATTCTTGGATGAAAAGGTGGCTGAAGGTGAGAAAGAGGGGGAGGCGCAAGCAGCCAGCCCGACCAGCCAGAGCTGAGGAGGCGGAGCTCACGCTCACCGCGCCGCCCAGCGACCTCCCGCCAGCAGCACACCAGCCTGAACACCTACAAGACAAGAACAACTGCAGCGCACTGGGGGACGACTCCGACGAGCCCGACCCCATCCCCCCGCGCCCACCCCCCTCACCCACCACTCCACCACTCCCTCCCTCCGGCGCCACGGCCACACTCCACCCCCACACGCCTGATCATCGGGCAGAAAACGGCCAACCCCCAACACTGCACCGCCTGCCGCTCTCAACCAACCCCACGCACCCCACCTCCTCCTTGCCCGCACCGCTCACTCCCATCCACCCTCTCCTCCCATGACACCTCCCGTGCGGGGGGGGGGGGAGGATGGGGCCTGCGTCCTCTGCCTCCCCCCGCCCTCCCCCCCACCTCACCATCCATCAACGCACTGCAGTGCCTGTGGGCGGCATGGGGGTTTGGGGACGGGGAGATCTGCTGCGACAACAGCACCACCTTCAAGGGCACCGCCCGCCTCATCACCAGCGCCGTCCTGCAAAGCCTTGCCTCCAAGCCTCAGCTCAAGTTCACCTTTGGCCCCATCAAAGCACCCTGGATCCAAGGAGGAGCAGAGCGTTTCGTGAGAGTACTCAAGGAGGGCCTGCGGGTCCTGCTCTGGAACCGGGTCACGGACGAGGACAACATGCGCACCGCCATCACCCAGCTTGCCTCTGCCATCAACAGCCGCCCACTCACCCCCGCCAACGACAACATCCACTCTTTCAAGGCACTCTCTCCCAATGACTTCCTTCACCCTGGCCAGCATCCCTACGCACCAGCTCCACTCTTCACGCCTCCAAAAGCAGCGACAGCACTTCAGCATCGGCTACACCAGCAATTTCTAGCTCTAGAACAAGGACGCCAGCGGTTCAAGAACAAGTACCTCAAGTACCTGCGCAAGGTGGATGCCGGCCGCCGCAGCTGCAACGCCAAGCCCATCTTCCACGAGGGCGAGCTCGTCATCCATGACAATGGCGGCAAGCGCAAGGACTGGGAGCTGCTACGCATCACCCGCCTCGCCAACTCCTCTGACAACTGCCAACGCTACGTCTATGCCAAGGGCTGCAATGGAGTGGAGAGCAAGTACCCGATGAGCAAGCTCATGGCCACAGAGCTGGGGAGCAACGAGGAGCAGCCGGGCAAGGAGCAGCCGGATGAGTCCAACTCCGCCTCCGCCTCCAAACTCCTACCTCTCACCACAAGTGATCCCGGGCCCCTGTCCAATTGAGCACTGCTCATGCGGATAAGACCCAAACTTTGCGGTTCCCCCAAGACTCTCATCTTCTCTTTTGTGTGCTGGCCTTGGAGAATTCTGAGGTGGGGAGCTTCGAGCGAGTGTGGGGCGAGTACAGCGTCTTTGGCGTCTGCAGCGGCCTTCTCTGCACCGTCGTCTCCTTTCCCTTTCCCACTCTCCTCAGGGCCTCCCAATGTCTTCTTCTTCCTTTGTGCTAGTGGCTCAACTATTTCTCAACTATTTTTCAACTATTTCTCAACTGCGGATTTGGGAGGATTGTTTCATGCAAAAATTGGGTTTTTCACATCTGCTATTTATTAGGATTGGAAAAATGCTTTCGATTTACGCTCATTTGAGAAACGGGTACCCCTCACTTTTTCTACTCATTGGTCATCAATCACATATAATTCACCATATCCACCAGCTATCGCTTCATCTACTTTCCCCAAATGCTCAGACCCTTGTCTTGTGTAAGTGGAGTGGGCAGGAGTGGGCTTGGCCTTGCACGGAGCCAAGAGCCTCGAAAGCCTTCGGGCGAGTAGGGGCGTCCCAGAAACTGGGCAATCCGCCTTGGCCTGCTCGCTTCGCTCCCTTTACAGCTTCCACCTCATCTACTCCCAATTCGTGTTCATGAGATTTTGTGAGGACTCAGTCTTTCGATTTGATACAGGCAACTTTTTTGTGTCGATCGCCCATCTGGGCTTGATTCTGGCGTTGTGCCAATCTTTTCTAGCCTTTCGCCTCCCCTTTGTCAAGGCGGAGGATGTGTGAAGGAATCTTGTTTTCGAATGGCCGCGTTGCCCTTGAAATACATACGTTCTGCGATGTTTTCATTGGTGCGCAAACCTCTCCATTTCTTGGGCCTCGCGCCACTCCAATTTCACTTGCGATTAAAACCAAGGCTTGAGTCACCACTTCACACACAGTTTTTGATTGAGCTGCTAGATTTCTTGATCGCAATGGTGAGAGGTGGCGAAACCTTTTTTCGCCATCTTGTTGGTCGTCATGGGAGCAGTAGGCCTTGGTGTGGAGGTACCAGGTGCCGATGGCCTTCTCCGCTGCAGTCCAACGCTCCTCCAGCAACCCCACCGGCAGAATTTGTCTCGCTTCCCGCAGCAGATCGAAACACTCCTCGAAGCAACCAACGCCCCCGAATTTCGCCTGCACCAAAACAAATGTTTCACAATACATGCTCTAGCTGAAATATTTCGATCAACGACTCTGTACAGTCTCAAAACATTTTAGCCAGCAGAAATATGTCAACACGGCCTTAGGATATTTAAAAAAAGCATAATATTTGAATGTGAATGAAAGAGAATAGGTGAGTGATGTTGCCTGAAGCTGGGGCTTGGAGAGGCCGGCATAGTGAGCCTCAGAAATGGCGCTGTGGATGGCCAGGAGTGTGAGTCGCTCCTCCCTCGGCCGACTCCTCATCTCACGCTCTTCGAAGGCCTTCAAACACCCCCCTATTCTCTGCCAACATGAAGCAGAAGTTACAACCGCTCCATTATACTAGCCCCCATCTCGTCTTACATCCATGCACTCTAGAAGAAGGAAGAGGTGACCGAGAAGGGCTCCGGGGGAAGATAGGCGTGATGCAGAAGTGAAGTGGGGGTGCCGGGGACGGGGAAGGCGATGGGCACGGGCTCTGCCCTGCCTCCACTCAGCACCTCCTCCTCCACCGACGCCTCCACGACAATTGAGAAGTGGGAAGAAGAAGGAGGAGGTGACCGAGAAGGGCTCCGGGGGAAGATAGGCGTGATGCAGAAGTGCAGTGGGGGTGCCGGGGACGGGGAAGGCGATGGGCGCGGGCTCTGCCCTGCCTCCACTCAGCACCTCCTCCTCCACCGACGCCTCCACGACGATTGAGAAGTGGGAAGAAGAAGGAGGAGGTGACCGAGAAGGGCTCCGGGGGAAGATAGGCGTGATGCAGAAGTGCAGTGGGGGTGCCGGGGACGGGGAAGGCGATGGGCGCGGGCTCTGCCCTGCCTCCACTCAGCACCTCCTCCTCCACCGACGCCTCCACGACGATTGAGAAGTGGGAAGAAGAAGGAGGAGGTGACCGAGAAGGGCTCCGGGGGAAGATAGGCGTGATGCAGAAGTGCAGTGGGGGTGCCGGGGACGGGGAAGGCGATGGGCGCGGGCTCTGCCCTGCCTCCACTCAGCACCTCCTCCTCCACCGACGCCTCCACGACGATTGAGAAGTGGGAAGAAGAAGGAGGAGGTGACCGAGAAGGGCTCCGGGGGAAGATAGGCGTGATGCAGAAGTGCAGTGGGGGTGCCGGGGACGGGGAAGGCGATGGGCGCGGGCTCTGCCCTGCCTCCA
Source organism: Ptycholaimellus sp. GST1_10 (assembly GCA_030248095.1). NCBI lineage: Eukaryota > Metazoa > Nematoda > Chromadorea > Chromadorida > Chromadoridae > Ptycholaimellus > Ptycholaimellus sp. GST1_10. The sequence goes on along the minus strand of JASANA010009252.1, from coordinate 9,510 downwards.
CTCAGCACCTCCTCCTCCACCGACGCCTCCACGACGATTGAGAAGTGGGAAGAAGAAGGAGGAGGTGACCGAGAAGGGCTCCGGGGGAAGATAGGCGTGATGCAGAAGTGCAGTGGGGGTGCCGGGGACGGGGAAGGCGATGGGCGCGGGCTCTGCCCTGCCTCCACTCAGCACCTCCTCCTCCACCGACGCCTCCACGACGATTGAGAAGTGGGAAGAAGAAGGAGGAGGTGACCGAGAAGGGCTCCGGGGGAAGATAGGCGTGATGCAGAAGTGCAGTGGGGGTGCCGGGGACGGGGAAGGCGATGGGCGCGGGCTCTGCCCTGCCTCCACTCAGCACCTCCTCCTCCACCGACGCCTCCACGACGATTGAGAAGTGGGAAGAAGAAGGAGGAGGTGACCGAGAAGGGCTCCGGGGGAAGATAGGCGTGATGCAGAAGTGCAGTGGGGGTGCCGGGGACGGGGAAGGCGATGGGCGCGGGCTCTGCCCTGCCTCCACTCAGCACCTCCTCCTCCACTGACGCCTCCACGACGATTGAGAAGTGGGAAGAAGAAGGAGGAGGTGACCGAGAAGGGCTCCGGGGGAAGATAGGCGTGATGCAGAAGTGCAGTGGGGGTGCCGGGGACGGGGAAGGCGATGGGCGCGGGCTCTGCCCTGCCTCCACTCAGCACCTCCTCCTCCACCGACGCCTCCACGACGATTGAGAAGTGGGAAGAAGAAGGAGGAGGTGACCGAGAAGGGCTCCGGGGGAAGATAGGCGTGATGCAGAAGTGCAGTGGGGGTGCCGGGGACGGGGAAGGCGATGGGCGCGGGCTCTGCCCTGCCTCCACTCAGCACCTCCTCCTCCACCGACGCCTCCACGACGATTGAGAAGTGGGAAGAAGAAGGAGGAGGTGACCGAGAAGGGCTCCGGGGGAAGATAGGCGTGATGCAGAAGTGCAGTGGGGGTGCCGGGGACGGGGAAGGCGATGGGCGCGGGCTCTGCCCTGCCTCCACTCAGCACCTCCTCCTCCACCGACGCCTCCACGACGATTGAGAAGTGGGAAGAAGAAGGAGGAGGTGACCGAGAAGGGCTCCGGGGGAAGATAGGCGTGATGCAGAAGTGCAGTGGGGGTGCCGGGGACGGGGAAGGCGATGGGCGCGGGCTCTGCCCTGCCTCCACTCAGCACCTCCTCCTCCACCGACGCCTCCACGACGATTGAGAAGTGGGAAGAAGAAGGAGGAGGTGACCGAGAAGGGCTCCGGGGGAAGATAGGCGTGATGCAGAAGTGCAGTGGGGGTGCCGGGGACGGGGAAGGCGATGGGCGCGGGCTCTGCCCTGCCTCCACTCAGCACCTCCTCCTCCACCGACGCCTCCACGACGATTGAGAAGTGGGAAGAAGAAGGAGGAGGTGACCGAGAAGGGCTCCGGGGGAAGATAGGCGTGATGCAGAAGTGCAGTGGGGGTGCCGGGGACGGGGAAGGCGATGGGCGCGGGCTCTGCCCTGCCTCCACTCAGCACCTCCTCCTCCACCGACGCCTCCACGACGATTGAGAAGTGGGAAGAAGAAGGAGGAGGTGACCGAGAAGGGCTCCGGGGGAAGATAGGCGTGATGCAGAAGTGCAGTGGGGGTGCCGGGGACGGGGAAGGCGATGGGCGCGGGCTCTGCCCTGCCTCCACTCAGCACCTCCTCCTCCACCGACGCCTCCACGACGATTGAGAAGTGGGAAGAAGAAGGAGGAGGTGACCGAGAAGGGCTCCGGGGGAAGATAGGCGTGATGCAGAAGTGCAGTGGGGGTGCCGGGGACGGGGAAGGCGATGGGCGCGGGCTCTGCCCTGCCTCCACTCAGCACCTCCTCCTCCACCGACGCCTCCACGACGATTGAGAAGTGGGAAGAAGAAGGAGGAGGTGACCGAGAAGGGCTCCAGGGGAAGATAGGCGTGATGCAGAAGTGCAGTGGGGGTGCCGGGGACGGGGAAGGCGATGGGCGCGGGCTCTGCCCTGCCTCCACTCAGCACCTCCTCCTCCACCGACGCCTCCACGACGATTGAGAAGTGGGAAGAAGAAGGAGGAGGTGACCGAGAAGGGCTCCGGGGGAAGATAGGCGTGATGCAGAAGTGCAGTGGGGGTGCCGGGGACGGGGAAGGCGATGGGCGCGGGCTCTGCCCTGCCTCCACTCAGCACCTCCTCCTCCACCGACGCCTCCACGACGATTGAGAAGTGGGAAGAAGAAGGAGGAGGTGACCGAGAAGGGCTCCGGGGGAAGATAGGCGTGATGCAGAAGTGCAGTGGGGGTGCCGGGGACGGGGAAGGCGATGGGCGCGGGCTCTGCCCTGCCTCCACTCAGCACCTCCTCCTCCACCGACGCCTCCACGACGATTGAGAAGTGGGAAGAAGAAGGAGGAGGTGACCGAGAAGGGCTCCGGGGGAAGATAGGCGTGATGCAGAAGTGCAGTGGGGGTGCTGGGGACGGGGAAGGCGATGGGCGCGGGCTCTGCCCTGCCTCCACTCAGCACCTCCTCCTCCACCGACGCCTCCACGACGATTGAGAAGTGGGAAGAAGAAGGAGGAGGTGACCGAGAAGGGCTCCGGGGGAAGATAGGCGTGATGCAGAAGTGCAGTGGGTGTGCCGGGGACGGGGAAGGCGATGGGCGCGGGCTCTGCCCTGCCTCCACTCAGCACCTCCTCCTCCACCGACGCCTCCACGACGATTGAGAAGTGGGAAGAAGAAGGAGGAGGTGACCGAGAAGGGCTCCGGGGGAAGATAGGCGTGATGCAGAAGTGCAGTGGGTGTGCCGGGGACGGGGAAGGCGATGGGCGCGGGCTCTGCCCTGCCTCCACTCAGCACCTCCTCCTCCACCGACGCCTCCACGACGATTGAGAAGTGGGAAGAAGAAGGAGGAGGTGACCGAGAAGGGCTCCGGGGGAAGATAGGCGTGATGCAGAAGTGCAGTGGGGGTGCCGGGGACGGGGAAGGCGATGGGCGCGGGCTCTGCCCTGCCTCCACTCAGCACCTCCTCCTCCACCGACGCCTCCACGACGATTGAGAAGTGGGAAGAAGAAGGAGGAGGTGACCGAGAAGGGCTCCGGGGGAAGATAGGCGTGATGCAGAAGTGCAGTGGGGGTGCCGGGGACGGGGAAGGCGATGGGCGCGGGCTCTGCCCTGCCTCCACTCAGCACCTCCTCCTCCACCGACGCCTCCACGACGATTGAGAAGTGGGAAGAAGAAGGAGGAGGTGACCGAGAAGGGCTCCGGGGGAAGATAGGCGTGATGCAGAAGTGCAGTGGGGGTGCCGGGGACGGGGAAGGCGATGGGCGCGGGCTCTGCCCTGCCTCCACTCAGCACCTCCTCCTCCACCGACGCCTCCACGACGATTGAGAAGTGGGAAGAAGAAGGAGGAGGTGACCGAGAAGGGCTCCGGGGGAAGATAGGCGTGATGCAGAAGTGCAGTGGGGGTGCCGGGGACGGGGAAGGCGATGGGCGCGGGCTCTGCCCTGCCTCCACTCAGCACCTCCTCCTCCACCGACGCCTCCACGACGATTGAGAAGTGGGAAGAAGAAGGAGGAGGTGACCGAGAAGGGCTCCGGGGGAAGATAGGCGTGATGCAGAAGTGCAGTGGGGGTGCCGGGGACGGGGAAGGCGATGGGCGCGGGCTCTGCCCTGCCTCCACTCAGCACCTCCTCCTCCACCGACGCCTCCACGACGATTGAGAAGTGGGAAGAAGAAGGAGGAGGTGACCGAGAAGGGCTCCGGGGGAAAATAGGCGTGATGCAGAAGTGCAGTGGGGGTGCCGGGGACGGGGAAGGCGATGGGCGCGGGCTCTGCCCTGCCTCCACTCAGCACCTCCTCCTCCACCGACGCCTCCACGACGATTGAGAAGTGGGAAGAAGAAGGAGGAGGTGACCGAGAAGGGCTCCGGGGGAAGATAGGCGTGATGCAGAAGTGCAGTGGGGGTGCCGGGGACGGGGAAGGCGATGGGCGCGGGCTCTGCCCTGCCTCCACTCAGCACCTCCTCCTCCACCGACGCCTCCACGACGATTGAGAAGTGGGAAGAAGAAGGAGGAGGTGACCGAGAAGGGCTCCGGGGGAAGATAGGCGTGATGCAGAAGTGCAGTGGGGGTGCCGGGGACGGGGAAGGCGATGGGCGCGGGCTCTGCCCTGCCTCCACTCAGCACCTCCTCCTCCACCGACGCCTCCACAACGATTGAGAAGTGGGAAGAAGAAGGAGGAGGTGACCGAGAAGGGCTCCGGGGGAAGATAGGCGTGATGCAGAAGTGCAGTGGGGGTGCCGGGGACGGGGAAGGCGATGGGCGCGGGCTCTGCCCTGCCTCCACTCAGCACCTCCTCCTCCACCGACGCCTCCACGACGATTGAGAAGTGGGAAGAAGAAGGAGGAGGTGACCGAGAAGGGCTCCGGGGGAAGATAGGCGTGATGCAGAAGTGCAGTGGGGGTGCCGGGGACGGGGAAGGCGATGGGCGCGGGCTCTGCCCTGCCTCCACTCAGCACCTCCTCCTCCACCGACGCCTCCACGACGATTGAGAAGTGGGAAGAAGAAGGAGGAGGTGACCGAGAAGGGCTCCGGGGGAAGATAGGCGTGATGCAGAAGTGCAGTGGGGGTGCCGGGGACGGGGAAGGCGATGGGCGCGGGCTCTGCCCTGCCTCCACTCAGCACCTCCTCCTCCACCGACGCCTCCACGACGATTGAGAAGTGGGAAGAAGAAGGAGGAGGTGACCGAGAAGGGCTCCGGGGGAAGATAGGCGTGATGCAGAAGTGCAGTGGGGGTGCCGGGGACGGGGAAGGCGATGGGCGCGGGCTCTGCCCTGCCTCCACTCAGCACCTCCTCCTCCACCGACGCCTCCACGACGATTGAGAAGTGGGAAGAAGAAGGAGGAGGTGACCGAGAAGGGCTCCGGGGGAAGATAGGCGTGATGCAGAAGTGCAGTGGGGGTGCCGGGGACGGGGAAGGCGATGGGCGCGGGCTCTGCCCTGCCTCCACTCAGCACCTCCTCCTCCACCGACGCCTCCACGACGATTGAGAAGTGGGAAGAAGAAGGAGGAGGTGACCGAGAAGGGCTCCGGGGGAAGATAGGCGTGATGCAGAAGTGCAGTGGGGGTGCCGGGGACGGGGAAGGCGATGGGCGCGGGCTCTGCCCTGCCTCCACTCAGCACCTCCTCCTCCACCGACGCCTCCACGACGATTGAGAAGTGGGAAGAAGAAGGAGGAGGTGACCGAGAAGGGCTCCGGGGGAAGATAGGCGTGATGCAGAAGTGCAGTGGGGGTGCCGGGGACGGGGAAGGCGATGGGCGCGGGCTCTGCCCTGCCTCCACTCAGCACCTCCTCCTCCACCGACGCCTCCACGACGATTGAGAAGTGGGAAGAAGAAGGAGGAGGTGACCGAGAAGGGCTCCGGGGGAAGATAGGCGTGATGCAGAAGTGCAGTGGGGGTGCCGGGGACGGGGAAGGCGATGGGCGCGGGCTCTGCCCTGCCTCCACTCAGCACCTCCTCCTCCACCGACGCCTCCACGACGATTGAGAAGTGGGAAGAAGAAGGAGGAGGTGACCGAGAAGGGCTCCGGGGGAAGATAGGCGTGATGCAGAAGTGCAGTGGGGGTGCCGGGGACGGGGAAGGCGATGGGCGCGGGCTCTGCCCTGCCTCCACTCAGCACCTCCTCCTCCACCGACGCATCCACGACGATTGAGAAGTGGGAAGAAGAAGGAGGAGGTGACCGAGAAGGGCTCCGGGGGAAGATAGGCGTGATGCAGAAGTGCAGTGGGGGTGCCGGGGACGGGGAAGGCGATGGGCGCGGGCTCTGCCCTGCCTCCACTCAGCACCTCCTCCTCCACCGATGCCTCCACGACGATTGAGAAGTGGGAAGAAGAAGGAGGAGGTGACCGAGAAGGGCTCCGGGGGAAGATAGGCGTGATGCAGAAGTGCAGTGGGGGTGCCGGGGACGGGGAAGGCGATGGGCGCGGGCTCTGCCCTGCCTCCACTCAGCACCTCCTCCTCCACCGACGCCTCCACGACGATTGAGAAGTGGGAAGAAGAAGGAGGAGGTGACCGAGAAGGGCTCCGGGGGAAGATAGGCGTGATGCAGAAGTGCAGTGGGTGTGCCGGGGACGGGGAAGGCGATGGGCGCGGGCTCTGCCCTGCCTCCACTCAGCACCTCCTCCTCCACCGATGCCTCCACGACGATTGAGAAGTGGGAAGAAGAAGGAGGAGGTGACCGAGAAGGGCTCCGGGGGAAGATAGGCGTGATGCAGAAGTGCAGTGGGGGTGCCGGGGACGGGGAAGGCGATGGGCGCGGGCTCTGCCCTGCCTCCACTCAGCACCTCCTCCTCCACCGACGCCTCCACGACGATTGAGAAGTGGGAAGAAGAAGGAGGAGGTGACCGAGAAGGGCTCCGGGGGAAGATAGGCGTGATGCAGAAGTGCAGTGGGGGTGCCGGGGACGGGGAAGGCGATGGGCGCGGGCTCTGCCCTGCGTCCACTCAGCACCTCCTCCTCCACCGACGCCTCCACGACGATTGAGAAGTGGGAAGAAGAAGGAGGAGGTGACCGAGAAGGGCTCCGGGGGAAGATAGGCGTGATGCAGAAGTGCAGTGGGGGTGCCGGGGACGGGGAAGGCGATGGGCGCGGGCTCTGCCCTGCCTCCACTCAGCACCTCCTCCTCCACCGACGCCTCCACGACGATTGAGAAGTGGGAAGAAGAAGGAGGAGGTGACCGAGAAGGGCTCCGGGGGAAGATAGGCGTGATGCAGAAGTGCAGTGGGGGTGCCGGGGACGGGGAAGGCGATGGGCGCGGGCTCTGCCCTGCCTCCACTCAGCACCTCCTCCTCCACCGACGCCTCCACGACGATTGAGAAGTGGGAAGAAGAAGGAGGAGGTGACCGAGAAGGGCTCCGGGGGAAGATAGGCGTGATGCAGAAGTGCAGTGGGGGTGCCGGGGACGGGGAAGGCGATGGGCGCGGGCTCTGGAGCACCAAGCCTGAACCCGCCCAACACCAGCTCCCTCTCCGCCTAGGAGGAGGAGTGGACGGGGAACGGCACGGACTACAACGGGATCTCCTGCAACTTCCAAGAGGACAAGAGCGCCGCCTGGCCTTCTCCTCTCCTCTCCACCAGCTCACCTCCTCTCTACACCATCCTCAAGGCCTATCAATCGTCCTAGGTGGCTCTGGGGCTCTGCAGAGAGCTCTATCCCACCTCAGCTTGCGGTTCCATCCTCCTTTTATGAGTTGGGTGTTCTGCGTTTGGGGCTTCTAGTGGCGTGAGTCTGGGGCTGCCTGGCCGCCAAGCTCACTCTCAACGCCTTCTCCACCTCCAACGACGCCTCCATCAAGTTCCATGACCACGGAGGCTCCCTCCTCACCCACCCTTTCCATCCCATCCTCGCGTTGATGCCACTTTCTTGGCGACACGCTGCCCAGTCCTACACCTTCTAGAACCTTCCACCCCATCCAGGCCAAAACGCAACTCTTGCGTAATCCTGCTGACGTCAGCTCCTACCGTATCCCACCACACCCCCTCCATACCTACACCCACTCTTCAGCCACACACTCTTCAAGCACAACTGTGCGCCCTATCTATATCTACCCACCTACACCCTCACTCAACCCTCCACCAACAGCCCTCTTTAGGGCTTAGAGAGTCAGAAACAAAGTTCATCTTCTCCATGGCCTCCAAGCCCGCCTACCCGCGCACCTGCCGGGGCCGCGCCGACTACGGGGAGGATGAAGAGGACGAGTACGTGTACGGGGAGTACGACTGCATCGAGGAGGGGGACAAGTTCACCTACCGCAGCGCCTGCGGCAAGTACGTCACCGAGAGAGCCTCCAAGCCCATCTACCGCTCCACCTGGCACAAGTACATCGCCGAGGAGGCCGTCAAACCCGTCTCCAGCGCCTGCCTGGGCCACGAGACCTGCAACTTCGTCACCTGCGCCAAGAAGGCCGTCAAACCCGTCTCCAGCGCCTGCCTGGGCCACAAGACCTGCAACTTCATCACCTGCGCCAAGAACGCCGTCAAACTCGTCTCCAGTGCCTGCCTGGGCCACGAGACCTGCAACTTCGTCACCTGCGCCAAGAACGCCATCAAACTCGTCTCCAGTGCCTGCCTGGGCCACGAGACACGCAAGGACGCAGGCAACTTCGTCACCTGCTCCAGGAATGCCGTCAAGCCTATCTCCAGTGCCTGCCTAGGCCACAAGACCCCCCAGTTCATCAGCAGCAACCAGACCATCATCGGCGCCTCCAAGGACAGCCTCAGTTTCATCTCTCCTACCTTACTCTCTCCTTGCCCCTTGGGTTCTTCAAAAGGGGGAGGAAAAAAGGGAGAAAGGGGGTGTAAAAAAAGAAAAGGAAAAAGGGCCCCTCCCTGCCCAGGGGAAGGGGCGGGAAGAAGAGGCAAAAAAAGCCCAGAGAAGAGCCAAAAAGGGCCACAAAAGATCCAAAAAGGACACAAAAGAGGCTTTGAGCCCACCTCACCAGAAGAAGAAAGGGCCCCCTCCTATCAGAAAAGGAAGGGGGCGGGAAGAAGAGGCCCAGAGCCCATCTCATCGTCTCCTACACCTTCTCCAAGCTCACCAGCGCCCAGGCCGCCCTCCGCGCCTCCTACGGCCCCTGCAAGTTCACCTACGATCTCTCCTAGCTCACCAACGCCACCCTCCACGTCTCCACCACCCTCTCAAGGCCTGTCAGCACCGCCGGGGCCGCCCTCCATGCCTTCAAGGACATCACCAGTGCCCAGGCCGACCTCCACAGCCTCTACACCTTCTTCCAGCCCTCCTCCTTCTCCTCAGCCAGCTTGGACGCCCACCGGAACTCCATCCTCACCACCCAGGCCACCTACAGCAACTGCCAGAGCTCCACCAGCACCAAGGCCATCCTCCGCGTCTTCTACACCTTCCCCAAGTTCACCAGCGACAAGTCCGACCTCCGCAGCTTCTCCACCTTCTTCCAGCCCTCCTTCGTCTCCTCAGCCAGCTCGGACGCCCGCCAGAGCTCCATCTGCGCCACCCAGGCCACCCGCCGCATCTGCTAGTACATCACCAGCGACTGGGCAGTCCTCCGCGCCTTCCGCACCTCCTTCACTCTCCCTACACCTCTCCATCACCTCAAGCGTCAAAAGGGTTTCGTTGGGGCCTAAACAGCCTCAATGAACCCGCGCCTTGCCGTGTTCAGCCTTCCCTTCTCTCTCCTCTCCTGCTGGGGTCTGGATTGAAACAGGGGGAGGAAACGGACGCCGGGAAGGGCGCCGCGGGCCTGCTAAGCCACTGCGACCGGCTCCACACGCTCTACGACACCCAGATCAGCGCCCACGTCACCTGCAATGCCTACAGCCACCCCTTCAACTCCTCTCCTTCGTCTCAAGCGTCATCAGGGTTTCGTTGGGGCCTAAACAGCCTCAATGAACCCACGCCTTGCCGTGTTCAGCCTTCCCTTCTCTCCTCTCCTGCCGGGGGCTGGATTGAAGCAGGGGGAGGAAACGGGCGCCTGGAGGGACTCCACGGGCATGGCCAGCACCG
>JASANA010009247.1:0-29629 GCA_030248095.1 Ptycholaimellus sp. GST1_10 | reverse complement strand
GAGGAGCCGGAGGCAGTGCCGCTGGCTGTTGAGCTGGGGGCAGGGCTGCCGGCTGATGAGCTGGGGGCAGGGCTGCCGGGATGACGGGTGAGGAAGAGTCCGAGGAGAAGTTGATGAGGTTCCGGTACGGGATGTTGCTGTGGCCGGAGGAGCGGGGGACTTCGAAGTAGGCCGGAGGGAGCTGTTGGTAGGGCTGCGGCCGTTGTGGAGGGGCCACGGCGACGTAGGCGGGCGGGGGTAGGTTGCCAACCGCTCGGGATGGGGCTGGTACCACCTGTCCGGTGGGGTTGGGGTTGATGCAGAGGTAGTTCTGCGGTGGCTGGTTGGGGTCCCGTTGGAATTGGTGGTGCTCGGACTGTACCGGGTATTCGATGGCTCGGAATGGGTTGAGGTTGTCGTCTTCTGACATGGGTGTGAGGTCGTTGAAGGGGTTCCGGCGGGGTGTCTGGTAAGGGTAGGTGATTGCTCTGGGTTGTGGTGGTGCGGGGAGTGCGGGTGGGGCTTGGGAAGGTGGAAGTGCTGGAGGTGCCGTGGTTGGAGGGAGCGAGCGTGGTGCCGGCGTCGGAGGAGGAAGGGCTGGATTTTGAGTCGGGTACCCTTCCCCTGGGCGGGGCGGCGCTGGTGGTTGCTGCTCCGGGACGGGGCACGGATGGATTTCAGCTTGGACTTCCACTTCGTCAGGGGGTGGGTTGGGGGAGCCGTCGTTGAGGAACGGTTGCAGCAGTTGGTCGTGATCCAGAGCGTGGAGACGGTGGGCGATCTTTTCCGCTTCCTGCTTGAGTTTGGCTTGGTTGTGGGCGTAGTGGAGGTACTGACGTTCGTAGTGGAGTCGGGTCTCGTGTCCCACGGGGTATTTCCTGGCCTTCGCTTCGGCTTGGGCCATGGAGTTGCCGAGGATGTCGATTTGGGCATAGATGTTGTGGTAGGCGGCGGAGAGATCGTTGCCGTCGTCCCAGGAGAGTTGATTGTTGGTGCTGCTGCTGTGTTCGCTCGGAGGCGAGGAGCGGGTGGAGAAGTTGATTTGCTGGCGTGGTCTCGTCCACTGTTCTCCGGGGTCGTTGTTGTTGTCGTCGACGGGCTCTTCGGCTGGTATGGGAGGTGGGTTGAACTCGGCGCGGAGCTCTTCCATCTCCCGGATGTTCCGAACGAGTTCTTGGCGGAGGGCTTGCGGGGGCGGGCGGTCGTCGTCGGGAATTTGGAGGGTGCGGAGGGCGTTCTTGTAGACGACTTCGCATCGGGGGATGAGGCGTCGTCCTTCGTCGGGGTGTAGGAGTTTCATGATGATCTCGAGGTTCTCCGGGTGGTAGACTCCCTGGAGAACGAGTTGGAGTGGGAGTCCTCGATACGTCGCCTGATGGTTGGCAGTGCAGGTTCTGCACTTGTAGACGGCGTTGGAGGAGTCCAGGAGCTGCAGAGCCAGGTCACGCTGCTCCACCTGGTAATCGACCGGGAGGCCGAGCTCCCAGGCGTCCATTGCACAGGTGTAGCAGGTGTCGAGGTCGCAGTTGTAGCAGTGAACTGGTGCATTGGCGTGGTTGTTCGTAGGCCCACGGCACTGGCTGCACTTGTTCACTTCGGCGGATGCCATGCTGACGCACGCAATCAGGAGCTAGCTGATGCTTGGCTGCTGCAGATGACAGAGATCATCAGCTTGCATAGCTAAATTTTCGCGCCTGGGGGGACAGGGGAAAAGATAGGGAAAACTCAGTCAGGGACGAATGGTCATAACTCGAGATGAATAAATCGAATTGCCTGGACTTGGCTTAGAGCACCATTATCCTGTGTGACAGAGTTGCACCAAGGTGTCTTATACTGTGTCACTGTGGGATCGGGTCTATGGCCGTCGTCGTAGGCCTACGACAAGGTCACCTAGAGCTTCGACGCACGCGCTACTTTGCACCTTACTTCCGGTCACGGACAGGTGTGAAGATTCACTTCCGCTCATTTCACGCCTAGGCGCGAATTTGAAGTTCACACGTAGGTGTGACTTTTCGCTTTTACACCTAGGTGTGAACATTTGGCCGTTCGCCAAGAAATAATAATACGCTCTATTCGCGTCATTTTAAAATCATGAATTTTATTTCACGATTTTATATTTCGCAAATGGCGACATATTATTTATGCCAAATAAAGCGCTCGGTTCGCGTTATTGAATTCGTAATTGTTTCACGATTTCAATTTCGCAAAAGGCGACAAGTTATTTTTTCAAGCCAAAGATTGTGCTTACTTTCTGCGTCAAATTAAATTGTAGCAATAACAATCTAATTAGACGTAAGATGCGACAATCCTTTTGTCCTCAGAAACACTTAAGTTTTTTAGCGCAAAGATAAATTCTGGAGTATTCGACAGAATTCATTTTTTGCTAAACAACATGTTTCTTCCCTTGGAACGACTTATTGTCCTAGCTGAGTAAACTAACTTCTGGAAATTAATCCGATAGAAGTCATTTTTCTGCTAAGATGCGTTCTTGCTTTCCGCACAATCCTAATCAGTGCCAGCAGATTTTCAGCTTATTTTTAGAGAAAAATAGCCGAATTGCCGTTACTTTTCAGATCATTTTAGCCGCTTAAAAAGCGAGCTTGCCATTATTTGTTATTTCTGGATTAAATCGACAGAATTTACTTTCATGGTTTAGCTGCGCTTTTTCTGCTGCTTGTTTGCCCTTAAGCATTAACTTGCATGCAAGACATTCGCTTTGCTTGTGAGTTTTTGCTTTCGGTCCACTAGTCCGATTTATTCGAACTCAACGAGTCTCTCAGCACTAGGCTGGAGAGAAAGGAGAGGAGGAGGAGAGGGGCAACAGGGGAGCCAAAGGTCGAAGTCACTTGGTGATCTTATCCTTGTCTCCCTGGGACTGGTGCTTGCGGAGTCGCTTGCGCTGCGACTTGCTGAGCGAGTCCGGGGAGGGCTTCTGTCGTCCTCGTCGATCGGAGCCACCTGGCTCGTCCCCTTCCTTGCGGCTCCGGGACTGCAGGATGAGGGCCGATTATTCCCAGTTCCCTAGCGGTGCGGAGGGGCACTACTGGGGGGAGGGAGCTAATCAGATCAGACATGCTGAATTTAGTCTGGCTTTCAGGGGTCTCTGGAGGTGGTGGGGTGAGTGAGGGCCCATAGGTACGGGCATAACTCTCTTCCCTACGCCTCAGAAACTGCTTCCAGCCAGATCTGACCCTGGAGTCCGGTTTGGAGCCTTGGAGAGAGGATGCGGGGCCTGGAGGTGGAGAGCGAGAACGAGACCGGCGGCGGGTGGTGGGAGGCGCTGCTGGTCCCTTCCTGGCTGCTCCTCCGTTCTCCGGCTGGTACTTCAGCGTCTCCTGGGGAGTCAAGCACCTTGCAGGGAGAAGGGGGCAGTCAGGAGGGAGGAGGCCAACCAGACCGCGGGGTGGGTGGCGCAGACCGTTGAAGCACTCCATGATGGAGGTCATGCGGTCGTCTGCGTTGCAGGCCTTGAGGGTGAGGCCTCGGGCGTGGTCCACCACCTCGCTCACGAACGCCTTGCGGGCGGGCGTGAGGACGAGGTCGTTCTTGCGGAGTCTCTCCAGCTCGTTGATGGCCTCCTGTCCTGGCTTGAGGCCGGCCGCGTGCTTCTTTGCGTCCTCGCCCCGCTTCCGCACCTCCTTGCCCAGCTCCTGCTGGAGAAGTTGGTACTTCTGCTGGAGGTCATCGTAGCTCTTCTGCAAACGAGAGAGATGCCTGATGCCTGGGACGGTGAATTGGGCGCTAGAGAATTCGGCCTGCTGCTGTATCAGCCTGGACTCGAGGTCTCTCTTCTCCTGCTGTGTTTCCGCTAGGGTCCGCGACATGTGGCCCAGGGTGACCTGGTACCTCGCAGCCCTATCACAGTACAGCGCACCCTCTTCTGCTCGCTTTCGCAAGCGAGCCAGCTCCTCCATCGCACTCTCTTCCTCTCCTAGGGCAGGAGGGGAAGGAGGTTGAAGGGGGAAGCAAGAGAGAGGGCGGCCGACTGGCAGGCTCCTCCGTGAGGAGGGAGCTAGCGGCGGAAGAAAGGAGACCAAGGTGGGCACCTTGGCGACGGTCTCCTCTGCGTCCTTGTCTCGTCGACGGTGGAGGGACGGGCGGCAGTGGGCGGAGGGCGGGGGGCGCTTCTTCGTCTTCTCGCTCTGCAGGCCCGCTTGGAAGGCAAGCAGGTCCTGGTTCTTGGCGGAGAGGACGATGGCGGCGGAGGAGGAGGCTGGGGGCGGCGACGGGGAGCGGGAGTTGAGGCCGTCGGACGCGGAGGAGGAGCCGGAGCCAGCATGGGACTTCACTTCCACCATGAGTCCAGGTGCCAGTGGCTCGAGGGTGGCGTCCTCAGCATCAGGGGCCTCCTGGGCATCGTCGTTGTCGGCACTGCCAAAGACCTCGGAGAGGCGCTCGTCTATCCCCGCGTTCACTTCCTCCTCCTCCCTCACTCCCTCCACCACTCCTTCTTCCATGGAGGACACTCGGTCATCCTGCTCTTGAGGCTGGTCTGCCATTAGAGTGGAAGAGGAGGGTGAGCGGGAGTAAGAGGAGAGCAGGATCAGTGGCAGGAGATGCGAGTGACTGAGAAATCCAGCAGAGCTGAGACCTCCCTCCTCCGATAGGCGGGGCCTATTTGGGGGGAGGGGGCAGCCAGGAGGGCGGGGCCTCTCCTTATGCGTGGATCCGGGGGATTGAAGGGGGCGGGGGCAGTGGGCTGGTCAGCGCAGGGGGCGGGCAGGAGTAGACTGGATGTTGGCCTCTGGGGGGCCGCAGTTTAACGCAGGCCAAGGCGGTGCTTTCGCATCCGCACAGAGGGCTATCTCCGCATCTCCGCTCCCTGGCCTCCAGAGGAGGAAAGGGGGGGAGGGGGGATAGGGGGTGTGTAGAGAGAAGGCGGCGATGAAGAGAGGGTGATGACAGGAGGGTAGAGGGTAGGTGCGTTGACAAATGGCCGTGTTTACGATCCCATAGCCTCCAGAGGTGTCTGGGGCAAGGCTAAACTTGGCTCATTAATCGCGAAGAGGGGCCTGTTGCAGGTCAGAAGTTCGCAGGGGGGGGTTGACTGCGCATGCCGCTTGCGGTTGGACTGCTATCTTCCAGACTCCGTCTGGGAAACAGGGGCAGAATGCTGGCCCGTCGGCTGCATTTTACACTGCCTATCTTTGCCTTCCCTGCTGCCGTCGCAGTTCAGGGCCAGGGCAGAGGCCTTCCAGAAAGGCGTGCAACAAAGATCCTAACGTGGAGGCAGTACTCCCCATCAAACGCAAGGGCGGCTTGGCGGCGTTTTAGGCCAGCCAACATGCCTTCAGAGAAGGCCCAGAAACAGATTTGCATCTGGCATAGTGGTTGCTCATTCCACTCCGTTTTGCCTATCAGAGGCCAAAGCTAATGCACAAACGTGGCTCAATAAGAGTTCCAACGCTAAGCATTCTCATTTACTCTAGCATAGATTGTGCGTCATTTTGAGCGCAATATATCCAGCTGAGAAAGAGTTTGCAGACTAGACGAAAGTTTGTCGTATCTAAATTCAAACGCGTCGCAAATTAGCTTCGCAAAATGAATATAGAAAGACGTAACTCTGCCGCAATTGTTTATTGGCGGAGTTAGACTAGGTGAGAGATTGAAGGCCTTTTGCGTGGCTCAGAACGCGGCCCAGACAAATAGGCAGCAGTTCTTTGCCCAGCCTTTCCGCTCTGTCCAAAGCGGGCACAGGCGGAGCGGATAGATAGGCTCTCATTCCTATCCTCCGCATCTAAGCTCAGCCGTTTAGGCTTTGCTAAGAGCCTTCTTGGAAGGACTTTGTTTTCCGACACTTTTCAGCGTCAGAATTGCTCTTTTATGCGTCAATTTGCATTTAGAGACTTATGATTTACGGCAACAAGAACGGCTTTAAACTGTTTAGGTTTATTGCGTACATTCTCTGGCTAATAGGAGAAGGGCCAGTTGTTGCTGGGTACCCTAGCTCCTGCCCGGGGGCAATTAGGCCTCTTGGAGGTCAATGCGCCCTGGGACTAGGCCATAAATCAGGCGGGGAATTCCGCAAAGGGTTGCTCAACGATGAACTTTGGCTTTGCCAATGCTCAGGGGAGCTGCAAGCGAACGCTGCTGGCCAGTGCAGGGCGGCGCGGCCTTTTGAGGCAAGGCCTGCTCTGCAGCGGCGGGAAATGGGCGGAGTTGGCGGAGTTTTGTCCGCGCTTTTGCTCCCTTTCCTGGCCGCTGGGCCAATTAGCGGAGGCTTGCGCCTAACTTTACTCCACTCAGCCAATGCTGAAAGTTTTGTAAAGAAGGATTGCCGTTGCGCTTTAATAATAAAGGCAAGGCGGTGCTGAGAGGTATTGCCAGTGAATCTGGGCAAACTTCAGCCAGGGCTCTGAGGCAGGGCCTAGGCGGCGCTTTTCGCGGAAACTCCGCGGATCCGCCTCCAAACTATGCCCAGTATTTTCATCGAATCTTGCAACGGCAAAATTGCGATAATATGAGCAGAGTCTTTGGAGCTCTAAAGGCGGCCAAAGAGCGAGCAGCATTGCGGCGGGCGCTGGAGGATTGAGACGTGGGTGAATGCCCAGCTCAGTAGTTCTCCGGCACTGGGCCAACTTTGCTGCGCCACTTTTTCAGAAACTATCCGGCAATGCCAGAGTTTTGTAAAGTGGACGGCGGTTTTTATTCTGCAAGCATAACTTTTCAGTTACGCTTAGACAGTTGCAATCGCATTCTGTCTGGCGAAAAGGACCTGAGCAGCGGCCAGGCAAGAGCTGGCGGCTTAGGCTTTTGCTCGGCCTTTTCATGCCTCCACAATGTCCTGCTGCGGTACGTGGCTCAATGAAAGATACTTTCATGAACGCTGCGTTCCGCTAGTTTTGTCAATCAAAGTTTCAATGAAATTCATTTTCACTTTGATCTCTAAAACATCAACAGTCTAAGCTGACGTTTGCCGTCGCCAAATATGGCTGACTTTGGCAAGCCTTTGAGGCTGTCAGAGTGGACTGAAGGCAGGGCAGGAGGTGAGTTTGGGGAGGGCGGGAGGAGCAGCGAAGCTCCATTGGCCTTCTCCCAGGCAAGCGGCGGCAGCGAGACACAAGGCCAAGTTTTAGTTGGCCCAGGCTCAGAAGCGCCTCACTTTGCCGGCTGAGCTCAGCTCAGCTACTCTTTATTCTTCCTCCTTTCCGCGGGCCAATCGTAAGAAAGGCGGCAGAAAGTCGGGCAAAATAAGAGTCGACAAATTCTCCATTCACTTGTCAGCAAGCTGATAGTGAAATTGGAATTCATCGCTTTCCTTTTTCAACGCGTCTTGCCAAAAGGCTGAGCGATTGAGAAGGAGTGAGGAGTGAAGAGAAGTGCAGGGTGAAGGTAGGCTACTGGATGGAGTAGTCGACGCTGGCGGCGACGTAGCTGGGCTTGGAGTAGAGGTGCTAGCAGTTGAAGGTGGAGGGGAGTCAGCAGATCGTCTTGTGGCCATGGGTGTTTCCACTCATGAACCACTCCATGTCTGCGACCATAAAAAGGGGTGTGCTGCACAGGAGCACATTGAGTCCCTTTTGATAGCCATTTCCGATGAGGTGTGAGGAGCAGAGTTGGGCGGAAGCTATTATCGGATATAGATAGTTACAACCAGAAGGATGCCGGAAGTTAGTAGGAAGCAGTAGAGGAAGGGCAGCACCATCACCTTACATTCTATCAACACTGAGGAGGTCTGGCCTTGGTAGGCCAGACCCCTCAGCCACTTTACAACGAAACCATGATCTGGTACTGAAGGACTCCCAAGTCCGCACAGGTTTTTGGGGGTGGTGTTGTGTGTTGGGTGTGGGGGGTGTGTGGTTGGGGGTGTTTTTTTTTGTTTTTTGTGGTGTGTGGGGTGGTTTTTGTGTGTGGGTGGGGGTGGGTGTGGTGGGTGGTGGGTGGGGGGGGTGGTGTTTTTTTGGTGGGTGGTTTTTTGGGTGTGGGTTTGGGGTGTGTTCTGGTTGGTTGGGGGGGGGGGTGGTGTTTGGGGGGGGGTGTGTGGGGGGTGGGCGGGGTTGTGGGGGTGGGCGTTGCTGTTTTTTCGTGGTGGTGCGCTCGTCTGGGGGGCTCTCTGCTCTTCGTGGGGGGCTGCGGTTTGGTGTGGGCTGGTGTGGGTGGCTTTTTGCTTCTTGCGCTGCCCTCCTCCCCCCCTCCCTCCTTCCCGGAGGACGGAGCATCGACGCTGAAGGACGGCTCCAACTCATACTCTCTCCTCTGAGCTCACCTCAGGTTCACTCTCTCCTTCATCTCCTTGAAGTACTTGGGGCCTGAAAGGGGTACGAGAGGATCTGCCTGTCTGAAGGCAAGCTGTCCGGGGAACTTCTGGAAGGTGACGTAGCCAGCAGCAAAGTGGATGGTTAAGTCATCGAAGAGCTCCAGCACGTCCAGGCCCAGCAGTCCATCCGCGTTCAGGGATTCCGTTGCATCCTTCACCAATGCAAACTTCTGAGAGAAGCGGCAACCTAGCAGCTTGGTGGGGAGTTGAATCCAGGCATCAATCTCGTGGATGCCTGCAGTGGTTCAGACGGCGTCTTGGCCAGGCTGAGCAGGTTTGTAGGAATATGCTTGGGCAATGGCTATCCGGTTCTTGACATGCGTGAAAAGAACTGACCAATTTGCGCAGATGTCCAGGAAGAGATGGTAGGTGCCAGATGCTATCTCTATGGAAACCAACAGCAGGGGCCTGCTGCGAGGGACGGTGAAGGGGATGATGGCGCACACCAGTGACAATTCCTCCTCCTCCTCCTCTGCTAGATTCTGCAAGGGGCCGGGGGCTGGGGGCCTAAATGCAGACACCGGTACTCCTCTACCAAGAGCTCTGAGAGCCAGAGGGGAGGTGGGAGGGGAGTACAGAGGAGACCTGGACTTGATGCAGATAGACACGGGGTGGGAGAGAATGGCAGAGACTTCCTGAGAGGTGCGGGGAAGGAGTGAGGCAAGCGTGGCGTCAGTGGCTTGCTCTTGGCCTAGTGGAGGAGGCTGGTAGGCAGGAGAATTGGCGGGGTTGATGTCCAGATGGTCCCACCTCAGTTCACGCTCGCCCATACCTGGGTCTGCATGAATGGACCTGGGGCGGGGTGGAGAGGGGTAGGCGGGAAGGACGCAGGTCGGGTAGGGTGGCATGGAGGGCAGGATGGGCCTTCGGAGTCCCTAGGAGGTGCTCCAGTCCATCGCCGCCACGCTCCGCGTACCTCATCGGTCGCTTCCTCCCACATCACTCCTGCTCTAGCACCCGTCACCTGCCACGCCTTTTTTCCATTCTTTCTCAAACTCATCCCTACCTGCCAGTGCCACAGCACAAAGAGCATAACTAGGAGCACTGCAAAGTGCCAGGGGGAGAAAGGATGACCGGCAAACCATGCAAAGAACCCGGCGGTGTGCAGGGCTCCTTTCCCAGCTTCTGCAGATGCGTGGAAAGCAAAGGCATCCTGCTGCGCGAAATGAAGGCACTCCACTTGCTGCTCGAGCCGGTGTTGGGCCAGCTGGGCAGCTAAGTGTACTGCTGAGAAGGCCGGGTTGGCGATGGCTTGAGAGTGGAAAACCTGGGTGAATGGTTGGATGGCGCTGGCGAATGCGGGGAGAGTGGGGAAGGCCTCGCGTGCGCCGCTGGCAAGGGCAGCCTCTCCGGATGCCTCCACCCAGTACACCTCTTCCCCCAAAGCCACCAACCTCCTTTTCTTCACTGCACAGTCAGGCTGCAGGGGCAGGGCAGAGAGCACCTCATAAGTTTGTAGATTCATCCAGCCCGTGTGTGCGCTGCTTGAGAGGTTGAAAGAAAGAGGCAGCCAGTGTCTGTAGCAGAGGGGCAAGGGCGTGAAGGTGAAGTTGGTCCAGTCTAGCGTGTGGCAGGCGCGGATGTGAACCCACTCGCCATGCACTTCTGCCTGGACAGGAGTCTGGAGGTAGGCTGAGATGGTAACTGAAGGATGGGCGGAGATGTGAAGGGCAAATAGCTGGGCAGTGTGGGCAGCGTTCTCACACATGGCCCTGGCCAAGCAGGTAAAGTCCCGCGCCAGCCCCATCTCAATGTGCTCCCAAAGCGCCTGCAGTCTGGGCCCCCAGCCCACTCGACGAAGCATCTCCTGTAAGTTTGGGCTGGACCTTCCAGGGATCCTGGAAGGTCCACCGCCTCAATCTCCTCCCTGCTCAGCACTTCCACATACAATCCGTGGTCTGTAGGTTGAAGGGTAAGATTGGAGGGAGGCAGGAGGGAGGGAGGTTGGGTGGAGTTGAAAGTGAACGCAATCTCTCTGGAGTTGTCAACGCAATCTCTCTGGAGCTCTTCCACAAGGGTGGTTCCGCGTGCGAGGGTGTTGTCCAGTGTTTGACTGGGCGTCTGGGGCTCCACGAGCATGGTGGAGTGGCGGCCAATGGGCGGAGGGGAGCAGGGCAGGGGCTCCAGTGGGGCGGATGCTGAGCTCTGCATGGAGGCCGTGCCTGGAGGCAGAGGGAGATGCGGTGCCTGGGCTCTGCTGCATACTCCGGTGTCCTGCGCTGGGCATGTGCCTGGAGGGAGAGGGAGAAGCAGACCTCGGGCTCTGATACACGCTCCTAGGGGAGAATGTGGAGGGTGAAGACACCTGGGGCAGTTCGGAGTCGGTTGGGGGCCCTGCGGTTCCTGCAGCATAGTGAGGGAGGGACCTCGACTGGCAGTGGGCTGCTTGAAGGGCGGGGCGTAACTGAGTGGGATGCGGGCATTGCGGCCTTGCAGGTGCACGTAGCCTGCCTCGTAGTCCACCAGGTGGGGGCCCAACCTTTTCATGAAGTCCAGGCCCAAGAGACCGTTGCTGTAGATCTCAGCGCCTCAGTCGGCGAGGAATGCCACGTGGAGGCAGGCAGAGAACTTGCCCACCTGGATGCAGACCATTGACCAGCAGAGCAACTTCCGCAGGCCGCACATCGTCTTCACCACATTGCATCCCGGTTTTGCTTCTTTCACATCCCAGACACATCCATCACCCAAAGAATCGAAAAAGAGCTGAGTGATGGCAGTGCAGGAGGCGCCGGGGTCCCAGAGCAGGTAGGCCATGTCACCACTGATGGAGATGGTGGCATGGGTGAGGGGCTGGGGCGCGGTGGCCTCCGGGTTCTCCATCCCTGACACGAAGGCTGTGTGAGCAGCAGTAGGAGAGGGAGAACAGGATCTGTGACGGGGAGGCGGCGAGCGGAGGCGCATGGAAGTCTCGGCCAGGGCCTGGACGAGGCGTTGGCGCTCGCGCTTGGCCTCCTTCTTGGTGGGGGGGGGTAGCCTGGTAGGCAAGAGATCGGGGCAGGGGCGGGGACCAGACATAGCCGGGTCCAGGATCTCTGCCAGGCTCCGCCAGGCTCCCTCTGGGCTGCGGCGGGCTGGCCAAAGCGACACACTTTTTGCTGCAGGACCAGGCGGTGGACAGAGCCACCAACCTCCTTTTCTTCACTGCACAGTCAGGCTGCAGGGGCGGGGCAGAGAGCACCTCATAAGTTTGTAGATTCATCCAGCCCGTGTGTGCGCTGCTTGAGAGGTTGAAAGAAAGAGGCAGCCAGTGTCTGTAGCAGAGGGGCAAGGGCGTGAAGGTGAAGTTGGTACAGTCTAGCGTGTGGCAGGCGCGGATGTGAACCCACTAGCCATGCACTTCTGCCTGGACAGGAGTCTGGAGGTAGGCTGAGATGGTAACTGAAGGATGAGCAGAGATGTGAAGGGCGAATAGCTGGGCAGTGTGGGCGGCGTTCTCACACATGGCCCTGGCCAAGCGGGTTAAGTCCCGCGCCAGCCCCATCTCGATGTGCTCCCAAAGCGCCTGCAGTCTGGGCCCCCAGCTCACTCGACGAAGCATCTCCTGTAAGTTCGGGGTGGACCTTCCAGGGATCCTGGAAGGTCCTCCGCCTCAATCTCCTCCCTGCTCAGCACTTCCACATACAATCCCTGGTCCGTAGGTTGAAGGGTAAGATTGGAGGGAGGCAGGAGGGAGGGAGGTTGGGTGGAGTTGAAAGTGAACGCAATCTCTCTGGAGTTGTCAACGAAGGCATCGCCGCATCTGGTGCCATTGACCAGGCTGATGGGCAGGAGCGGGGGCATCACATCCAGGTTGATGCTCCAGATGACCATGGAATTGTTGGCTGGCAACTGACAAAACCCAGCCGAGTACTGGCAGGGGGTTAGGTCAGTGCTGAGGCTGACAGGGATGGAGTGGTTGTGAGTGGCGAGAACCTGAATGCCCTTCTCAAGGTGGCAGGAAATGGCGGTGCGCTCCTTCCAGCTGCAGCAATCCAAGAGCGGAGTGCCCCAGGAGCAGTCCAACGGCTGCGAGAAGGTCCACGTTTGCGTGCCCAGATGCAATCGCACCAACGCTCCCTCGTTGCACCTATTCTCACTCTCCATCATTCTGCACTCTGTATCTCCCACTGGTAGCTCTTACTCGTATTCTTCCTGGGCAGCATGGGTGTAAAGGAGGAAGACCTTGAGGTGGAACACTCGTTGAGTCTTTTTGCAGACAAAGCCAGTGGAGTTATGAGGCCAGCAGTTGGGAGCATAGAGGCGGAGCATCTGCTGCTGGGCAAAGGTGGCATGCGGGATGTGAGGCGTGCGGCAGACCAGGGTTGG
The DNA here is from genome assembly GCA_030248095.1 of Ptycholaimellus sp. GST1_10. NCBI lineage: Eukaryota > Metazoa > Nematoda > Chromadorea > Chromadorida > Chromadoridae > Ptycholaimellus > Ptycholaimellus sp. GST1_10. The sequence continues at coordinate 17,088 of JASANA010009247.1, read as the reverse complement.
GGGCATCTTCCACCATGCTCCTCCCTGAGCCGTAGAGCAGAGACCGGGCCAGCGGAGAGAACCCTGGCCTGCAGACAGGAGAGAATGATTTGAACCTGTCAACGGAGAGAGGGCCACTGCTGCAGGCGTGAGGGCGATGATGAGGGCCAGGAGGTGGGCCGGGAAGCTGGGCCGGGGACGGAAGGCAGAACTTGGGCATCTGGAAGGGGCAGTTGGGTGGACCTGTTGGTAGAAAGATGGCGGGGGAGGCCTGGAGGGTGGGGGTGCGGCGGAAAGGCAGTTCAGGCGTCCACCTAGGTCTGCGGTGGTGTCAGCGAAGAGGGCGGCGGCGATGTCCTCTGGGAAGCCCCAGCGGGCCATGACAGAGTTCACAGTGAACGTCACGGCCTTGTTCTGCTTCTTGGCCTTCTGCCCCTTGTCCTTGTCCTCGTGTTGGCGCTCATCCCTCTTCTACCCTCCATCCCTGTTTCTGCTGTGAGGGCGGTTCTTACCCTCATTGGAGGAGGCGAAGTGGTTGGGCTTCTGGTCAGAGGCGGTTGGGCGGGAGGACGGGCTGGTGCAGTCTCTAGAGGCCAGGGAACGCGAGTCCCGGCAGTCTCGGAGGCGTGCATCCTCCTTACCCTTGTAGTAGGCCACTTGTGCAATCTGCTGCAGAAGACATTCACTTTTGAAGTGGCCATAGAGGCCGCAATGATAGCAGGGACCTTTGGTGGAGTCGGTGTAGCTGGTGGGGATGTTGGCGTGGCAGCGCCGCTCCGGGGTGCAGTCCTTGGTGCGGTGGTCCACAGAGTGGCAGATGGAACAGCAGGGATCCTCAGAGGGCCTAACCGAGTCCAGGCAGCTGCAAACCTCGCGGACCTCCTCATCCTCACTGCCGCGGTGCTCCACGGCATTGGCCATGCACGCCCGGCGGAGCTCTGCCTCCACCTGCTCCAGCCTCTGCATCAGGAACTCAGTGGAATTCACTTCCTTCTTCTTGTCGCGTCCTCGGCAGGGGCGAGGCTAAGGGGGTCTGCTGGCGCCAGAGCTGTCATCGTTGGAGTGGAAGCTGGTGGCATGGCCGCGGCCCTTGGCCTGCGCTTCCTCCACCTGGCGGGCGGCCTGCAGGGCCTCCTGGAGGCTGCCATATACTTGCAGGGCAAGGGCCGCATGGAACGGTGGCAAGAGACCCTCGGTGAACTGCTCCATTGCCTTGCCTTCCAAAAAAGTGCTTACTTTTGAAAATGGAAGAAAAACCAGAGACTTGCCCTTTGGACTGACAAAATTCCATGCATTCATACTGTAAGCTGGTAGGTGGTGTGCTCCGCGGTCACCTATTGCGCTTTGCGCCATATACTTGTTTTGAGTGATTTTTCTAAAATGAAGTTTTCTCCAGTTTGGCTGAATAAAAAAATTTGCAAATTTTTACACAAATTGAACACAGTTAGTTATACTTTCAGTAAAAATTTAAACTCTCTAGAGTTTAGTGGGCTTGAGATAAAATCATTCAAATTTTGTCAAATTTTGCGCAGGTCACCCGATAGACCATGAGTCATGGCCTGAGTAGACAATTCCAAAAGCCCTGATAAAAGGAGGAGGGAGCAATGTGGGACAAAAGGGGAGCTGAACAAAGAAGGAAAGGGAAAATGGGGTATAATGGTGAGCTGTTTGGGGCAGAATGATAGGCGTAAGGCAAATGGAGTAATTGTTGCCACCAAACTGCCGCATTTGACCCCAGACCTGCTCTATCTGCTGCACAGTTAGCCCTATTATTGCTTCCACCTGATCCTATCATACTGGCCAAAGTCCAATATTAAGACATTTTTGAACAAGCCCATAGGGTAGAGTACCAGGATTGGCCAACTTTTGCAAAAGCAGTGAAAGAGACTGCAGGAGAAACAACCTCTTATGCGCAGGCCTTACAAATATTTGTGGGAGATGGGTTTTTCAGAGCAAGAGTGCAGGCGGTGGAAGAATCTGGCCGCATAACAATTAGGGTGGCTCAGGCCTTCACAAATTCAATTTGGGGCCTTTGTTTGAAAAGCTGGGGCTGCAAGGCCACATTTCAACAGAGACCGACTATAGGATCTGTCTCTCTCACGCAACAGCGACTGTTTGAAGTCCTGTATCTAGAGCCGGAGGTGACTCTGATACCCAGAGATGAGTTGCACTGCATTGGAGTGCAGGAGAATGAAAAGGGCAAGTGGGTCCCACAGACAATTAGGGCCCCTCCTTTGTCATGCATTTTGGGCGTGTTTGCAGTCACTGAAAATTTGATCACAGCTCACCAGGGAAGAAAGGAGAATGGATCATATTGATAGGTCCATCCCTGCCCTTTTCAGTGAGATATTACTGAAATTTTGAATCTCCGCTTCAGTGTTTTTGACCGCGGAGTGACCCGAAGGGCTGCTCCGTGGTCTATAGAGCTTGCTAAACTTTTGTCCTCATATGTGTGTGTGTATGTGTGTGTGTGTGTGTGTGTGTGTATATATATATATATATATATATATATATATGTGTATGTATATATATATATATATATATATATATATATATATATATATATATATATATATATATATATATATATATATATATATATATATATATATATATATATATATATATATATATATATATATATATATATATATATATATATATATATATATAGGTATCTGGAATTGCTGTGCACGGATGAATTCTCAACAGATTGGGACAAAATTTGTTTCCCTGAAACGTAATGCTATTTTCTCTGCTCAGCCGAAACTCTGCCCAGCCTCTTAGTCCTCTCACCCTCCTTTCACCTACTCCTTTTGCCCCCCTTTCATGGCGGAGCTCCCTGAAGGCAGAGTGTTGACTCTGGAAGAGGCGGAGAGGGAAGCAGCCGAGGCCCCGCATAAGTCTTGCGAGTCCTCCGCTCCCCCTCCCAAGCTAGCCAGAGGGCTTACCCCACCCCCTCTAGGCCTCTCCGTCTTCAACTGCAAGACCGGCACCCTCATGCTGCAAGACAAGCAACGCCCTGCTCCTCGGAATGCTCTTTTGGGAGAAGAAGACAGAGCCAAACACTCAATAGAGGTCAGGTCAGGAGACCAGGTGAGTCCTCAACTTTCACCTCCTCCCTTGCCTGTCTGGTCTGAGCCCCACTTTGGCAATCGTTCCTTAGCGCCTCTCCCTTCCCCTCCAAAGCCCCCTGGGTTGGAGTCGGAAGTGGAAGCCTTCTCGGGTTCCAAGCCACTTCAACTCCCTCATGGGATAGAAGGAGCCTCTGGAACAGCGAGCGTCCTTTCCTCGCCTCCTTCAATGTCCTCAAGACTAGAAGTGGCAAAGAGAAAAGGGCAAGGACCCTTATTGCCTCCTCCAAAGCCATTTGAGCAAGGAGTGGCAAGGGGAGGTTGTCAAAGTAAAGTCAGCTTGTTGACGGTGACCCTTCCTGTGGACATGGCCAGAATCGATCCTGGTTATAGGAGTTCTGCAGCCTATGTCATAGGGGAGTCAAGTTCACAAGTTGAGAGGCTGCAAAAGACCTGTGCAGCGCAAGCTCGCCTCCTAGCCAGTCTTGGCCAGCCACCCAGACCCTCATCTGGATCTCCTCATTCTCTCCCCTCCAAATCTGCTCCCCTTGAATGTCAGCAGAGACAATGCCTGGAATTCAAGGCCAGGGCAAAGGACCGGGACGAGGAGGTTTGATCACTGAGGAAGAGGGTGGAGGAGTGTGAGAAGCAGCGCAAGGCTCTCGACAAGAGAGGGAAGGAAGCAGAGGCCAAGAATAGGCAGGCGGTGGAGGAGGCGAGATAAGATGCAGAGAAGAGGGCGGAGAAGAAGACGTCCGAGCTCACCAAGAAGCTGAAGGACTCCGAGCAGCAAGAGAAGGAGCTGCAAGAGTGGATCGAGGCCACAAAGCAGAGCGACTGCTTCCTGTCCATGGAGGACAGGGAGAAGATGGACACGGCCGTCTTCCTGGGGGAGCGCATGGTGCACTTCCAGGAGGCCGGACTCAAGGCACAGCAGTTGGTGCAATCCATCAACCACCAGCTGGGCAATCTGCTCTACGCAAAGGTTCAGACAGCTTAGTGCTGCTGAACATGGCTGCAATGCCATCCTTTCTTCTTCTGCAGTTTCTGTCAAAGAAGGGGGACAGCCGCGAGTTGCTCAAGCCAAGGGCATCACCTGCCCAGTCCATCCCTCCTTCCCTCTTACACCCACTCATGCATTCCTTTCTTCTCATCTCTGAATGACTCTTGATTCTGCTTGCGGAAGAGAGAAGTTCTAGTGAGAAGGAGGGCTCTGCGGAAGAATCGCTGATGGAGGGAGACAAGCAACCAACTTCCTCCACCCGCCTACAGTAGCCGCCACCGCCATCGCCCCTCTCTCTCATTACACCACATTACACACCTCAACCTTCCTCCACCAATCAATGCCTATCCCCTCCTACCCAACCTCCTTCCTTTCACCTCCAACTGGCACTGTAATCATCTTTCGCTTCCATACCTAATAAATTGGCAACAATGAATTAGTAAGCGGAAAGCAAAAACGCAAAACAGAAAGGACAGAGAGAAAGCAAGAGGCATGGGCAGATTTGAGAATAAGTTAGACTTGTCTCAGGTTTAGGAGAGCGCAACATCTATCCAGGCTCAGTTCTTGGACTTGTGGCCTTGAGATGAAGCTATGACCTCCACCCCAACTACACCGTGACCTCCACCCCAACTACACCGTGATGATGCCCAGCAGAGGGAGTCTGCAAGGACAACTGGTGCCCTACTACCGGCAACCAGAGGCATATCACCCCCAGCCAGAGAATCTGCAGACCCCCCTGACCATCACCTGCCCGCAGACCCCGACGGATGGCGTGTCCCAGGCCCTTGCCATCCCCAACAGCCCCCCCCCCCCATCTTTGTGCACTACCCCATGGCCCGCGGACAGCTTGTCACTCAACAGCCCGCCACCTTCCTTCCCGTCTCCACCTCCTACACCCCCCTTCCTACTCCCGGCACCGCCCTTCCCATCTCTCAACAACCTGCTTACCCCACGGCACCCCTGCGCCCAACTTCTCTCCCCCTCACTCCCAACTCCTCATCTCACCCTCAGCTTCCACACAATCTCTGCCAACCTTTCCAGCACTACCATTTGCCCTTTATCTATGCAAAACCCACCAATTCCCTCACCGAGATGCAAGAGAACCTGCCAGAATGTGGCGTGAAGGCTGCCACGCATGATGTGTCCATGACCAGGATGGATGCAAGCTCAGTACGGCTGCCAAATCCAATGTTGGAGGACACCCAGCCGATGCAATCGGTGGACAGCGCCCAGTTGATGCAGCACATGCCCTCCTACCACGGAGAAGAGCATGCCGAGGGGCCTCAGAGCCAAAGCCAAATAGAAGGGCCTCAGCGCCACCATCGCACAGCCAAAGGGCTGCACAGCCAGCCAGCCAGCAACAAGCGGCTGCAACAAGCGGCTCCACATCAAATGCAGCCCCAGCTGACGCAGCCGCCGATGGCCCCGCCGGACCCCCCGGCACCCCATCATCAGCCTCCGGCTCCACAGATGCGGCCACCGCCACCGCCGCCGCATGTACAGCCTCTGTTGCTGGCTCCACCACAGCAGGCTCAGCTGGCAAACCCACCCCTGCTACAGCCGCCTCAATGTGGCTTCATGCCACCGCCACAGCTTTACAAGCAGATGGCTGCGCCCCAACCTCATCTGGTCCAAGGACCACAAGGACCAGTCTACTACAAAGCGGCGCCTGCTCAAGGACAGCAGGAGCCATCAATGGGAATGGCCATGACTCAGATAGCCACCACCTTCGTCCACCAGCAGGCCCGAAGTTCCAAGGGAACCCACTGGAATAAAATCGATGGCGGAGTCTCTGGAACAACATTGTCCAGCAAGCACCAATCACGGTGACGGAGCAGATGCTGTTGCTGGCGGACGCGCTGGGGGGACCGGCAGCCAACATCCTCAGCCTCTACTCCGGCGATCCCGCCAACGTGAACCTCATCCTCAACAACCTCGAACAAGAGTACAACAACCCATTGCTGCTTATCAGCACTGCCAAGGAGCACATCCAAGTCCTTCCCCGCGCCAACCAGGCCAACCTGAAGTCCTTCATGGAGACCCTCAAAGCAAAGTACCACTTCCTGACTGACACATGCCAGCTGGCCGACGCCACACTCCTACACCTCGCCCCCGTCGTCTTCGAACGACTGCCAGCTGAAATCCACTCCAGACTCCTCAACCGTCTACACCCCCTTCAATCCCATCAAGTCTCCCTCCAACACCTTATTCCCCTCCTGGAACAAGAGGTGGAAAATGTGCACTTACAAGAGGCCTTGCTTCCTCCTCAATCCAAACGAGGAGGCAGTAAATCCAAATCTGGCCCCTCCCTCCTCACGGCGGGGGCCACAATTGCCAAGGACATAGAACTGATGAAGTTGGAGTTGCCGCAGGCGTCAAGCGCCGTGACGGCACAGAAGCCCAAGGACGATAAAAGGGACTTCTGCCCCTTCTGCGACGTCAAGCACATGCCCATGCAGTGCCCCATCTACACCACCCCCACCGCCCACAAAAACCAGATCTCCAAGTGGGCCTGCTGCTATCGCTACCTGGGAAGTGGACATTTGGCACCCACCTGCAGAACTCCCTACGTCTGCAGGGTGTGTCAAGAGCAAACCCATCACACTGCCCTCTGCTTCCAAACAAATCCTCCAAACTCCTCCAATCCAGCCCCCTCTCAATCCAGCCAACAATCTCAAGCCGAGGCCCTGGAGGAAGGAAAGCACCCGATAAAAGGGCAGCAAGCCAGCGGCATCCAGCAACTCCTCCTCATTGACGCCGTGCTCATCGCCTCAGAAGTGCGCGGACTCAGGCATCCAGAGCAGCCTGAGCAACAACAGCACCCACAGCCACCCCGACACCCCCGCCAGCCCCGGCAGTCTACGCAGTCTCAGCAGTCCATCAAGCACACCCAACATCTCCTCCACACCACCTCCATCCTCTACCCCCTCCAGCTCACACTCTCCGTCTCCAAACATTTCTTCCCAAATCGAGCAGAAATCGAGGAGTCAGTTGCCAGACAAGGGAGTGAAGAAGAAGGGAGAGGCGGTAGCTATCGCCGAGAAACAAACGACGAGAAAGGATAAAGCGGAAGAGAAGAAGGTGGACGGGGAAGCTTGGAGCGAGCAACAAAGCCAAACCAGAAGCCAAGAAGCTGAAGAGCCCAGTGGCAATGCCAGCATTGACGCCCCCTTTGCCCCTCCAGCCATGCAATTACAGACAGAGAAATATGGCCAATCCCCTTCCCATCACCCTTCAGACATGGGAAGAAAGGAGTACGATGAAAGGCCAGAGGGAAAACCATCAAGGGAGCGATCATTGTCTTCCATGACAGCATCCACAGGTGAGCTGCATGGGAAGGCGCCGCTGATGCTGAACTTCACAGCGCAGCTTCATGCCAGCGACGGGAGCTTCTTGGAGCCAGCCAACTGCCTGCTCGACACAGGCTCCCAGCTCACCACCGTCACTCGCACCATCGCCACTGCCCTAAGTCTCCACCTCAGAGGCTGCAAGACAATCAACGTTGGAGTCTTTGGCGAAGGAGAGAGAAGGAGAATAGTGATGGACCAAGCGCTGCTGATGCTGGAGATGGAGAATGGTTTCATGGCAACACTGGTGGTGTGGGTCATGGAGAACAACGTGAGTGCCGCCATGCTGATTGGCCCCACCTCGAGGAAGAGGAGTGGGACCTTCTGCACGAGCAGCACCCGGACATCCTCAACATGCCGCCCAGGGACCACGCCATCAACTACCACGTCGACCTCCTACTTGGCGTCCAGGACGTTGCCTGCATCCTAGCCAGCGGACTGCAAAACGCCACCGCTCTCACCCCTTCGCTCACCCTCCTCTACTCCCCAGCAGGAAAACTCCTCATGGGCACTGCCCAGTCCACACCCACCAATGAGGAGGAACTGATCCAATCAGTGCTGATGATGGGAGCAGTGGAGGAAGAAACTGACTCAGAGACGAGTGAAGAGGAGAGCGGAGAGTCAACAAAGAGCAAAGAATCGGAGGAGAGCAAGATCTCCCATTCCAACGTGGAGGCAGCAAGAGCCTCACGGCCCCAACGAGGCACCAGGACAAACGATAAATGGCGCTGTCACCAACCTCCTACTCCACCTCCTGGCATGCATTGCCTCCTTCCTCCCTCACCTCATGGCATCAGACTCAGCAACAATCTTCTCTCCCTGGACCCCTATCGCAAAAGAACCGCCTTGAGACATGCTGGTCTGCGAGGATGCAGCTATGAGGCAACACTGATCCAAGAGAGGAGAGAAGAGGAGGAAGAGGAGAGGGAGAAGGATGGAGAAGAAGAGGAGGAGGACAATATGTGGCGAGTCCTGCCTTCCCTACAAGTTACTGCAACTGGGAGAACGGCAGATCCCCAGCACACTACCAACTGCTGTCACAGCTCCACTCCGTCACCCACTTCAAGACCAACCCCTCCACCTTCCGAACCCTCTGCCTCCCCATTCACTCACCGCTGACCTATAGACCTCCACAAGTACGAGTCGGACTCCTGCCGCCCAACCTCCAGAACTTCTACCTCAACTACTCTTCACCCTTTGCCTTTGTCACTGGATGGAGTGATGACGCAAAAGTTCCTCAGCACTACTTGGGCAGGATGAAGCTGGTGGAGCTGGCTAAGTCGATGTCAAAGGTGAAGTTCCCTTTCACGCTCGAAATCAACCGCAACATCCCCCTCAACAAGATGAGACAAATCTTCTGACAAAAACACTGAGACAAGCCCAAGGACCTCTCCATCAAGCAGTTTGTCCTCCCCCAGGGCTATGGCTGCTACATGTTTTCCAGCCAGGAGGGGGAAGAGCAAACAAGGAGGAGAGAGCAAGGGGATGAAAGACCAACTTCCACTCGCAAGCTGGCCAGTAGCGAGCAGGACAACAAGGAGTTGGAGATAAAGAACGGAAACAGGGAAAGTTGCAAGCGTAGCAACGGAGATAGCAACAGCGACAGTCCTCCACCTTCTCCATGCCAAAGACCCCTTCTCACTGCTGCGCAGAACAGGAGAGTGAGTGTGATGCTAGGCATGCTGGTGGTGACACTGCTCTTACCCTGCATCTCTGCCACAGCCTTCCCTCCGACACCCGCTCCTCCCATGGCCAACACTTGCCCACCGCCGCTCCTCCAATCTGCCATCCATCTACCACCCATCTCCTCTCCTCACCCATCTCCCACTACCAGCCAGCAGATTAGAGCGCAACTGACCAAAGGACAGCGACATCAGAAGGATGTGGAAGTGGCGTCTCCTAGAGGGATCAAGTTTCAACTCTGTCCCCATCATCATGGAGGAGGGCGCCCCTTCATCCTTCCCAACTCCAACCCCTCCGAGTTTCAAAGCATCCCCGCACACGAGTGCCAGAGAGCCTGGAAGATGAAAAGGTTCCGAGGCGTGGAACTGGTGCAGCTGGGGGATCGTGTCTGGTCCACCAACCAAATGCTCCACTTCGAGTGGCCCTGCTGTTTCAAGACCTACAGCTACCAGACCACTAATCTCTTCATCACCAAGGGCTCCATCTATGCCTCCCACAACGCCCTCACCACGGACCTCGGCAGCCTGGACGGATGCCAGGTTGACAAGCAGAGCTGTGTGAAGTCCACCTACACCATCGTCTGGGACGACGATCCCATCTTCACCTACTGCCCCTTCTCATTCTTCGGCACCTTCAGAGGAGACGTGATGGGTGACCAAGTCAGAGTACCTCACCTCGCCACCACCTTCTCCACCTACAAGCCTCTACCCAGCTTCCCATACAACCAGTGGGGAGAGAAATGTCTGCCAAAGGAGGTGCAACTGTTGCATGAGGGCGTGGCCATCCTCATCAACTACACCGCCCAGACCGTGGATGATTACCCAGGACGTCATCCCGCCCCTCAGCCCATCCGAACGTGCCCCTCCAGATCACTGCCTTCACTACCATCAATCCCTCCCACTCAACCTTCCCTTCCATCCTCCCTACCCAAGGCATTGACTGTCTCCAGAGCTCAGCGAACATCTCCCTTCCTTCAACCAACCTCCAGCCAGGACTTCGCCTTCGACGAGCACAACCCAGAGTTTCTTGCCATCCTCAAAGGTGTGGAGACCAACTATGCGGAAGGAAACACCAGAGTGGCCGAGATTGTTGCGACAGAGTTGGCCAAGGAGAAGAAGAGGAAGCAGGAGAGATTCCAGATGGTCCTGGCCTTCAAGCAGCAAAAAGCCACGGATTGGTACCAAAGATGGCAAGAGGTGAAGAGAAAGCAACTGCTAGGCAAGGATGGAGAGGACGGATGGAGGGAGAAGCAAGAGAAGCAATCACTCTCTGAGGAACGACAGCGACAGGAGTGGAGGGCATGGCTGGGTTCTCAACCCAAAGCCTTCCTCGACAGAGGCCCTGTCACAGCCTCCCTCCACGCCGACCAAGTGAGGTATCAGAGGAAGGGACAGACAACGAGCGGCGCCCATCTACCTTGGCCCCCAGCAGCGGCCCGTCCACCCTGGAACTACGACAAGGACGAAAGAACCAACGCCATCCATGCCCGACTTCAGAACATCAAGAACTGGCCCTCTCAACATGACCCCATCGAGAGCAAGCTCCACTACATCATTGACAAGCTGGTGGACATGATGGAGAAGCTGAACCTGAAGGAGGAGCAACGGATGTGCATCATGGAAGAACACCAGTACCAACTGCTGTGACAGTTGTTCTTCATGAGCCCGACAAACAGCCTGCGAGCGCTGACCAGCCGTCAGGACTTGGCGGTGGAGGTCAGGGGCTCCGCAATCTACGTCTCCAAGTGCGTGGAGGTGCAAGTGGACGTTGTCTATCCCTTCCACCAGATCCGTGGAGAGGACACCTGCTATGCCTTCATGCCCATCCGCCTGAACACCAGAGAAGTGCTGTTCCTGCCAGACAGAGCAGGCAACAACCTCACCCACCACAGCCCCCACATTGACTGTGACTTGGTGACACCCTTCCAGTTTGTCGGCCCCCAGACTAAGGAGGAGATCAGTGCCTTCTTCAACAAGCTCACTTGAGGCTCCTTTGCCACCTATCTGCAAACACCCTTCCTTCCCCACCTAGCGCCAAACATCAGCTACAATTCCCTGGTACTCTTCAATGCAAGACTAATGCCACCCTTTGCGGTGATGATGACCTATGCTGCCAGCACGCCGGTCATGGAGAGGAAGCTGGACGGACTCATCAACTACACCAGTCAGCTGTCCATGGATCCAGTGGGAGTTGTGCAGGAGATTGAAAGCTATGGGAAGGCGACAGGTGGAGTGTTGGGAGTTCTGTCAGAAGGAGCAAAGAGCAAGACGAAGCAGACGCAAGTGGAGATGCACAAGCTCACCGCCTCCATCATCAAACCCATCATCATCATCATCAGCATCGTCCTCGCCATTGTGGCCATCACCGCCGCTGCCTTCTTCTGCTGGTCCTCCCAGTATACAGACTGGGGAGCACGAGTGAGAGCAAAGATGGTGGAATGGAAGGCCGGCTTCCTGAACATGGTGGTTGGAAGGAAACTAGCCCAGTGGATCCCAAAGAAGGAGACCGTGAACAACATCAACTGGATGCTGGCCAAGACCCTGCCCTTCCAACAGCCTCCCCGTACTCTGTCTCAAGGCACTCTAACTCTGACAGTGGCTGAAGGAGGACGACTGGAGCTCCAGGACCCCAGCCCCAACGTCTCCCCCAACACTAGCCAAGAAACAGAAGAAGAATGGAAGGAAGAGCGAGGATGAGATCAGTGACAAAGCTGGCGCAGCCAATCCCCGGCTGCTTCATCCTCCCTGTCAGCCATCTGCATCCCCATGTGCATCTTCAGGCAGGGATCCAGCGCCTCTCTCTGATGCTCTACCTCACGCATGCCTTTGATGTCGAAGAACAAACGATGACCCTGATCCCACCACCCTTCTTGCTCATTTATTTGTGCTTCCTTTCTTTCACCAGGGCTAATCTCGAAACGCTTCCACTCACTTCCCCGTAGAACTTAGGGATACCCTCTCCTCAACAGCATCAACGCCTCCAAAGTGATTTGATTCCTCCCGTCATCATTGAGGCCGGGATGCTGTGAAGAGCAGCGATGCGATGGAGGGAGAGGAGGAGCTATCGGACCGTGGCGGTGATGAGGAACCAGTCCCCCTCCGAGACCTGCCTGCCCTCTCGCACCCAACTACGCATGCTCTTCCTTCCTCCTTTTCACTGTTGGTTGTCCGTATGGTTTTGGTAACAAAGCTCTGCGAAAGAATACAGTCAATGTAAATGCTGCAAAGCGATGCCAAAGATGGCACAGAAAGGGTGAAAAATGGGGTATGTTGAGAAATGGCGAATTCTCAACGGATTTAGACAAACTTTTTTTGATGAAAGGTAATACCATTTTAGAAAGATCTGGAGGGGTGGAACAGGTCCTGGAGCATTTGAAACATTACTTTTTTGGGTAGAAAGGTTGAAAAATGGGGTATGTTGAGAAATGGCGAATTCTCAACGAATTTTGACCAACTTTTTCTTTGCTTAAAGGTAATAACATTTTGGAAAGATCTGGAGGGGTGGAACCGGTCCGGGAGCATTTGAAACATTACTTTTTTGGGTAGAAAGGTTGAAAAATGGGCTATTTTGAGAAATGGCGAAATCTCAACGTATTTGGACAAACCTTTTTTCCTGCCAGGTAATCAAATTTTAGGAAGATCTAGAGGCGTGGAACCGTTCCCGGAGCATTTGAAACATTACTTTTTGGGTAGAAAGTTTGAAAAATGGGGCATGCTAAAAATGGCGACTTCTCTACTGATTTGGACACGCTTTTTACTGAAATGTAATAAAGTTTTAGGGAAGAAAAATTTTTTTTAGAAATGTGAAAGGGGGATGCGCTCCACGGTCACTTATGCGCCATATACTTGTTTCTCTCTTAGCTGGCCTCTTAATAATGCTTGCAATCCATTTAGCTTGGGCATCAAGGTAATGAAATTTATTTGATTCATCTTATCATTAAACTAGCTTGGGCAATGAAATGCAATGCAATCAAAGGCAATGAAATTAAATTTGAAACTCTTATCATGAAATTATACTTACGAAATTTTGAACCTCTAAAGAGCCAAGAGAGCCCAGAAAATTTTCACAATTGTAATATTGTAATTTTATGGCATGTTAAAGTACTGGTACAGCATGAAAAACTTTAAATAATTAAAACAAATGCTGTTGATAGCAAAAACAAGACTAAAATGCTACAGCATGCACATCTTATGAATTTTCAATCATCAAAAAGATCAAGGCAAGGTTTTACACAATCGTGGTTTATTTCGACTCAAATTGAGACCCATTTTGAACGAATATTTTATCAGGTCCATTTCATCAGTATGGGTTCATCTAAAAACTCCACTGGTCATTAATAAGCAGGCGGCAATTTATGGCAGTACCATGCCTTCAGTAGTATAATTCGGTTTTGTTTTTTTTAGTCTGTATTTTCTTTAAGGATAAGTTTTTTGAACTTTATTAGGTTATTTTCAATCCTGATTTTCAAGCAAGAAATTCCTAAGTTAAAACCTGATTCACATTAAAATGAAAACGACTGCAAAATTGAATATAACCTTAGCTCATTTTAAATTATTTTATCAGTTCATATTTTTGTTACACCTAATTTAGTTAAAATGCGATTTTATGACAGGTACACGTTTACAAAGTAATTTTATTTAAATTTATGGCATTTGAGTGTATTGTTATCTTTTTATCTTTATTCTTGGTATCGTTCGCTTTAATTTTTGTCCTCTTTGTGCCAAAATTGCCGCTTGCTTATGAATGACCAGTGGAGTTTTTAGATGAACCAATACTGTTAAATATTCGTTCAAAATGGGTCTCAATTTGAGTCAAAATAAACCACGATTGTGTAAAACCTTGTCTTGATCTTTTTGATGATTCAAAATTCATAAGATTTGCATGCTGTAGCATTTTAGTCTTGTCTACATCTTGGTCATGTGGAAAACATTTTATTTCCGACATGAACAAGACTAAAGTTCGCTATATGAACAAGCCTTTAAGTTTTGTTTAAATTTTAAATTAATGTTTTTCAAAACTAATCTGATTGGGAAATTTCTCTATGCTTTTGTCCGTAATGTCTCCAATTTTCCCACTTTTGCCCACAGTTGCCACGAGCTGCCCCGCTCATGCTGCCCCCAGCAACGTTCGCGGCAGGGCCACACCTTCCATAATGGCAGAATGGGCCACTGGCTCCTGCACATTATGTGCCACCAACTCCAGTATATTTTATGCCCCCAGCCCCCATCCACCCGCCACCCTTTGCTCCAATGCACCAGCCAAATCCACAGCCTTTTGCTCTACCAGCCAAAAACTGGGCTTATAACTCATTTGGCCTATCTAACCCTGGCTCACAAGAAATGACAGCAATGCATATGGAAATCGGCTCTGATCAGTTTTCAAACTCACTGCTGCCTGCTGCAATCTTCACCGGCCACCACTGTTTATGAATCCTTTCAGATTTGTAAACTTTGGAGCATTGCTGGAGAAGACCAGCCCAATTCAGAATCAGCCAACGTCTTTTGACTTTGCTCATCTAGATTTGCTAATCTTTATGATTATGTGAATCTCAGTGCATGAAACAGGAAGACACTTGGCAAGAACAATTCAGAATCGACCTCTACTCTTTGATGATTGACAGCGGCCTGCATGGGCAACGCCTAGTGGACTGCATCCACTGCGGCCTCCATGCCCTGCCGGCCATCTGCAACCCCAGCCTGCTCGCCTACTGCCAGAAGGACTACTTCATGGACAGCATCAACTGAGAGCGCAATGCCTTTGAGGCCTTTGCCCTCTGCGTGTGCTCTGACATCATCGCCATCCACAAAGGGCCCTCCAGAGACCTGCGCCCTCCTCCTTCTGCCCATCCTTGAAGACCGCGTAGCTCCCGGACACCTACCGCTGCTTTCGCTACGGCTTTCTGGACGGCCACAACTGGAACCTGAACGCCGCGGACTGCAACATGTTCAGTATCCTGGACCACTTCGACTGGGGCCTCTGCCACTTCCAGCTCACCATCGGCAACACCAACTAGCCTCCAAACTCCGCCTGTTTGATTGCGGCCACTGCGTGCTGCCAATCCTCTGCTCCAGCATCACGCGGAACTAGTCCGGCATCTGCGCCGCCTTCTACTCCAGCAGCTACATGTACATGCACAGCACCATGAAGCTCCGCCTTTGGAAGACATCTCTCCAATTCCACATGGGCCATCACTATCACCCTCCTTCCTTACTGAGCCCCACAGCCAGAGGTCGGTGGTGTACAAGGCCTACGGAATCCTGGACGGCTTCCACAACGACCTCGGCAACTGCATGAATGCGTACAGCGTCATGAAGTTCCACACCTGGAAGGCACCCACTCCAGACCTCAAAGGGTCTCCTGCCCTCTGCCCTCCTCCTTGCTCTGCCCAGCAGTAAGAGGTTGGTGGCGTACCAGGCAGACCAAAACCTGGACGGCGTCCAGCTCCACCTCCATGGACATGACAACGAATTGGCCAACTGCGATCAATTCGCGGCCTGTCAGACTTTCCACTATCTATTGAGATATGCAAATTCTATCTACACTTCTTTTGACGAATCCAAAGGAGGCGTGAGTAGCGCTAAACATGAAGTTTACGTAACTCTGCAAAGCCTCTTTTGGAGTGGCCTTCAGACAGCTCTGCTCCGGCAGCTCCTCCAACTCCACCCTGCTTTCAGCTCAGCACCTCTCCTATGAGCAAGTTGCCAGCGTCATCCCAAGTTGTGTCAACCTCTTCTCTGCCTTCAACCTGCAGCAATTGCTCAGCGTCATCCCGAGCTGTGT
This sequence comes from Ptycholaimellus sp. GST1_10, assembly GCA_030248095.1. NCBI lineage: Eukaryota > Metazoa > Nematoda > Chromadorea > Chromadorida > Chromadoridae > Ptycholaimellus > Ptycholaimellus sp. GST1_10. The sequence goes on along the minus strand of JASANA010009247.1, from coordinate 1,222 downwards.
CAATTTCTTCACAGCTTTCAACATGAACAATTGCTCAGCGTCATCCCAAGCTGCGTCAATTTCTCCACGGGTTTCAACATGAACAATTGCTCAGTGTCATCCCGAGCTGCGGCAAACTCTCTGCTGCCTTCCAACTAAGCAATTGCATGGCCACTCGCCCCTGCCTACGGGCCTAGAGAAACGATGTAAACCCGAGCAGACAAAACACTGTCATCCGGAGCTGTGGCATTTGGTGCAATCCAGCCAGGCCAACTGTTCCAGTCATAAGAAGCACAGAGAAAGTACTACTTTCTCACCACCCTTGAAAGGCCTTCATCACTCTGTGATGCCTAAAAGGCGTGGCCAAAATTTTGCCGCCCTCCCATCCGGTGGCCTGTATGCGACCAAAGGACCTCCAGTCCTCCCTCCAGCGGATTCGCTTGTACCAGACGCCTGAGCCTTACAAGCCCTGCATGTCCGCCCAGTGCTCCCCCAACGTACAAGCCCCCTCAATTCTTCCCCTCAAAGCCCCACAGCCTCCAGTGCGACAGGCACCTAAGCATTGCCTAGCTTAGACCGCCCGCCTTTTGCACTGCCGACATGCACGTCCACCTTCATTCACCTCTTACCTCTGCCTCTACTTTTGCCGCCGGGCAAGAGAGAAGAGTACCCAAACAGGAACCAAGAATCTAAGCCTACAGGCCAGTGCCTCCAATTGCACGGCCATGCTTTGCCTGTCTCCGGACTGAACCTGAGCCAGGTGGCCAAGGCCTAGAAGGACTACAGTCAGATGAACAGCGCTCGCATCGAACACGCCAACATCATCATAAACAGCATCCTCAAACTACCCCCTTCCTCCACTCCTCATAGGAACGGATGCAGAAGACATGCTTCAGCTACTGCCAGTAAGAGAACATCGTCTATCTAGCTGCCGGCGCATTCAGCGCGTCCTCATGACACCCTCTATCTACCCTCAACCCTCCTCCTTCATTGAGGCAGATCAAGAAAGGCCAGGAGCGCGTTCTTCTACGCCAAGCGCGGCCAGCTGGGCATCTCTGAGACACAGAGTATCTTCAGCCGGTGCCACGCAGACAGCGTACAGATGAATGCCAACAACCCATGCACCTCAAACACTCTTCCTTTCTCCTGAGGATGGGAGCTGAAGACTAGCCTCTTCTATTGCCACTTTGAGATCATTGCATTTTGCACTGCCCGCTAACTGCAAGTCTTCATAGCACCCTAC
>JASANA010009246.1:0-15543 GCA_030248095.1 Ptycholaimellus sp. GST1_10 | reverse complement strand
CTTCAAATATTCAACATAAACAAAAGAGTATACAGCAAAGCAGCAGCCAGTGACGGTGTCAGAGTGACAATGGGGCAAAACTGAAGTTGGCCCTGTGAAACGGGCGGCAAGCATGAAGAGGTGTACCCAGCCTTCATGTGCCTCGGCTTGTACGGGGGTGCTCAGGCACCTAGAAAAAGTGGTGGAATGACGAGTGGCGAATAGCTGGGCAGCATATGTGGCATTCTCGCAGACGGAGCTGCTGAGCCTATCGAAATCGGCAACAAAGTCCTGACCATCTGATCCTAGAGGACCTCTGCCACTGTCCGGCTCACCTCATTTAGCAACTGTGAAGCTTCAAAAACGGTACTTTAAACATTGGTCATTTACCGTAGTCCATGACCGTCCACTGGCCTTGTCTGGGGCGGGTTTTTGTATTGGTGTTCTCATTTTGTGGCCAGCCATGAGGACTCCTTGACCTATTTCTCTTTTTCGCTGCTGGCTGCGGCATCTCTCATTGCACATCTGTCAGTCAGATATCTGCCAATAAGGTCATGAAGAAAATTGCTAAAATGCATTAAATATTTAAGATATATGGATCTAGATTGATGGAGTTGACAGTGTTATGAAACCAAAATATATGCCAAAAACTACAAAACAACAAAACATTAATTATGAAACCTAACATTTGGCAAACCATAAAGTTTGGGAACCCATAACCAGTTTAACCGTATAATCAAAATGAACGTACATAGTGTACATTACACTTGGTGACATCGATAGAATACCATATTCTAGACGGTGCTCTCTTTCTGGCCAATTTAAAGGCATTTTGTGCGATTTTGTTTTTGTCATTCATGCATTGCTCATTTTGTATCAATGCTCTTTGTTTTCTATTGGTCAATATTAAAAACATAGTCAACATTAAAAAGACCAAATGCCCAGTGGTGGCAGACCGGAAACAATAGACACAAAAAGCTACACGAAACGATACCGAAACTGAAAACATTTTCGGTTTTTTTGGTTTACTAAGGACATTTGTTTTCTTTGTGACACAGATGACATGAAACCGAAAAACAAATGGATCGATATTTTTGGTCTGACATTGAATATGTTTTCCCTCGGCCGTGACACGAGCACATTTGGCTTACCCTCAGCATATGTTCAGATGTTCCATTTATGTCACCCAAGGTCACAGAGATGGAATGCATGCCTTTTCTTCCTTGCCATATCCTTTCCTTACATCACACTACCAATGGAGCTGTACCAGCGCTGTCTCCTCTTTTTGGCTGTCTGTTTGTCACCAGTTTCTTTGAAATATGGTAAAAGTGGCTGGGAAATCAGTATGGTGATGGATGGATGATGAAGTACCTACTAACCAAGGATACCCCACCTGCTACGTGCTCTTGCAACTGCGCATTTCCCAGCCACTGCATGGTCTGAGCCTGAATGAAGTTAACACATTGCATTAGTCTCATCTGTGCCTTGCATTTTGTGAAGGAAGGTGTGTTAAAGTAAATGAGATGGGAAAAAGTGGGAAAACAATGCTTGGTATGTATTGAAAAAGGGCTGGGTCAACATGACGGAGGATGGCAGACGGGTCAAAACTCCACTAACTGCCGGCAAACACTGCAAGTACAACGCCAAGGGGAACCTCAGAAGCCTCATCAATCACTGGCAACGCGAATGGGCCAAGTTGAACGCAGCCTACCAAGGTGCCCATCAAACGTTTTGGCCATTTGTGTCATTGGTCCAATTGTTTGGCAGATTCTCGTGACAAGCAGATTGAGGCCAACAAGGTGAAGGCGAAGGTGGAGGGGCGCTGCTTGGACCGCTACGTCAATAAGGATGTCATCAAGAAGATGAGCCGCCAAAGCGCTGAGTACAAGGTCATCAGCAGGGATCTCATCAACTTCGTAGCCTTTGCTCCGACCATTGTTACTCTTCTGCTCTCTTATGACTGTAGTACCTCTAGTATATAAGCAGTGGTTTTGAGGCATTCAAGGTTTTGAGCAACCCGATGTTCCAGCAGTTCGTGGAGACACTCTACCCACCCTTCCCAATGCCCCACCACAGAACGATTTCACGCCACATGCAGTCAGAGTATCAGCACATCATCGACAAACTGCGAGAGCATCTTTAGAAGCAGAGTCACCTATGCCTTGTTCCGGATGTTTGGACGAGCAGGTTCCTGCTTTCTTTGAACACAAATGACTTGTGTCAAACAAATGATTTGGGTTGAGTGCAGGTAAGAGCTGGCTGCACTGTCTCGTGTGGTACTTCGATGACAAGGAGGGAAAGCCGATGCTCGCCGGCCTTCCTCCAAAGCCCTGCCCACCGAGGTGCACTGCCGAGGCCCTGATGCGACTGGTGGCCGAGATCAGGATAGCCGAACTCTAGCTCAGCAAACACCAGCTCTGGCAAGTGGTGTCAGATGGCGCCTCTAACCTCAGCTGAGGCTTCCTCATCAAGCTTGCGGGGCAGTTTCTGGCCGTGGAACATGAGCTCCAAGACCACCTACTCAGCAAGCGTCTGGCCATTGATGACAGCGTTGACGTTGAAGAGGTGCACCCAACCCAACTGATCAATACATTTTGTTTCATTGTGACATTGTGTTCAGGTGCCCATCGATGAGGTGGGGTCTGGAGATGCAGAGGCTGAGCTGGAGTTGATGGAGTGACGCCTGAAGACAACAACTTCCAGCCAACGTCACCATCCGCCACCAAGAAGAAGAACACCCAAGAGCCGAAGACCAAGCACCAGCCCATCAACGCCGACAACTAGCTCTGGGCATCCTGGGCCTCGAAGAAGAAGCAGAGGAGGACGATGTTCCCGATTTCGTGGTCATCTCCTACAACTCCATCGACCAGGAGCAGCACAACCTGCCCATCTACGAACTCACAATCCAAGTGCCGGAGAAGAAGTGGGAGAACTTGAAGCGGATACACTGCCTGCTGCACCGTACGCATCTCGTGGTGGGTGATACCATCTCTCATACTGTCCCCGTCAAACAGCTGCTGACGAAATCAGTGGCTTCGTTGTTCAGTTCCGCACACGCAAAGGTACCAATTCCTTTTGTGCCACTGTTTCATTGTGTCATTGGGCAAAAACGTTGCAGCGGCCCAGTACATCATGCAGGAGGGTGGCAAAGCATACAAGCCCCGGCTGGAGGTGCGCTGGAGTGGAGATCTGGAGATGCTCAAGGCCATCCTACACAACCGCGAGCCTCTCCGCAAGGCCATCGACAAGCACCGCGAGTTCAAGGCCCCACTCATCATGCTGGACGACCTGGAGTGGACGCTCTGCGAGGGCCTTGTCCGCAGGCTCACCCCTTTCAACGACGTTTGTCTGCGGCACGAGAGTGGCCCAGTGATGTCTCACGTCATCCAAGGTTCCCTACAGCTGCTTCACCACACCAAGACCTATGCTGCACGTGGATACCTCAGCCACATCCTTGCTGACTTCGCTTCAGCTCTCAGAGACTCCCTGAAGAAGCACTTTGCTGAGTAATTTATCCCATTGTTTCAGTGCCATTGTGTATATGTTTCTTTGATTATAGGTTCTTGGACGCTGAACACACTGCCTTTGACCCACTACCGGCCGTAGCTGCCTACCTTCATCCGAAGTACCAAAGTTGCCTGTTCCTCAACCTCCGGACGGCAGTCCGTGAATGGGTGGCGGATCAGCTCCACGAAGATGCACGACGGCTGTTCCAACCATAGCCTGAGCCAGAGGTGGAGCCCACTGAGCGAGCAGCAGCCAACGATGACGTGATGGAGGACCCAGTCCCAGAAGAAGCAGCGCCTGCAAGAAGACGAGGTGTTGAAGGAGGACAACATCACTTGCAACTTCGCCACCTTCGATGACTTCATGGGCAAGGAACCTTCTCCACTGCCCGCCCCTCAGTCTGAAGCCAGCAACGAGAATGACACACAGCCTGTGGATGTTGAGCAGGTGAAGCACAAAAACCAAAATGTTCTGTTTTTATTGTTCCTGTTTCTGCTAGGTGGATGACGAAGAAGGACGTGAGGATAGTGAGAGTACCCGAGCGGCTGAAGAAGCAGCGATCCGCTCTGGTAAACGTGGGGGCCATGCTAGCAGTCTACCATGATTGTCAGCCGACCATTGAGGAGAAACGTTGCCCCCCACCCATCCCATAGAGACAAATAGTTGGAAAGAGCAATCAACAAACAGGCATGGACGCTATCGAGTGGTGGACCAGCGAAGATAAGAAGCGCCCCGACCTCGCCCAACTAGCTAGCCTCCTACACCCCGCTCCCCTTTTCCGCCAGCCTGCACTCTCAGTGCACTCCTTTCCCTCTAGTTCCGCGGATGCTGAGCAGAAAGGGTCTGCTTGTAGATCACCGTCAAAATAGTTTGAGTGAGGCCAATGTCAAGTCTCATACTCTCTTATCGCAAACCGCTGCCTGTTGCTGAAGTATTGCCTCTTTTCTGGACCATTTGCCATGTTTTCCGCCTTGTTGGATCTTTGGAAAAAAATTGCCAAAAAGTCCAAAGTCAGATCGAAAAACCAAATGACCCAAAACAAAACGAAACTACGGCTGGGAGCCCCATTCGAGTCTCGGTTACCCAACAAAAAATGATTTTTTTTCGGTCTGCCACCACTGCTAGTTATATATGCCGATTTTAAATATGTGCACACTTCTGAAATTGTTTGAGAACCCATCAACTTGTCCTTATGCCTGATAAAATGATGTTTATGCCAAACAATTTGTAGACATTGGTAGATGAACTGTTGAGAATTGCACACAAGACTTGTTTTGCGACCTTGGTTATATGCCGTTTCCAGATATGTGCTTATTATTGGAATTGATGGTGAAATCGCAAAGTTACCTTTTTGTGGGATAATTATCAAACTGGCAAACACAAAATTAGTGAATCCGGCCATGAATACCAATTCTTGAAGCAGCAGACCATGCATGCTAAGCCACTGCCCAGAAGAGAATTAGCCATTTCACCTTTCAATTTTGCGAATATTACTCCAACTAAGTGTGGGCATGATGAATGCTGAATGGAGCTAAGTGGTTCATGGCGTAAGGTTGCAGGATATGCTCGCTGCTGAGTGCCATTTCCCCAAAATGAGCCTACTGCTCAATATCTGAGTATAAATTACATTAAAAGAAATACTTATATGTCTCAGACTTTGCCAATCTTAATATCATAAATCAATAATGTATAAAATAGTATTTTTAGTGTTAATTCTTCTTTTGAAAGGTACCGGCATAATGTCCTGTAACACTAGTGCAGTAATGTTGCCATTGATCACAAAAAATGGAACACAAGGTCATGGGATTGAATCATTTGGCACACACAGTTCCCTTTTACACAAAACAAATGCATGGTGCTGGGAACTTAGGGCAAATCTTGTATATTTAAATAGGACCAAGGCATTTCACCTGCTTGTTCATGGTGATCGAGGTTTATTTTTTTCTGAATTGGCATGGACATCAACTTTCTTTACATCATTTCAGTTAAGCAATATCGTAAAACATTGTGACCATTTGACACCTGGTTTTTTTCATAATTTCTCCCGCATTCATTCATCAAATGAAGAATCATTGAATCCATCCCTAATTCCAAGTCATAGTTTTACCTATATGAACCACACCCTTATTTACGATTCAAATGAACCAGATCTGACATTTTTTGCATGCATGAATCACAACCAATTATGCGTTTTCATACACTAAAGAGTTCCCTGGCTTTTACTGCTATCCTGCTAATTTTTAGTTGTCTTGAAGTCGCAGTTGCACTTTACATCCAGATAAGACATATAAGAACATTTATTCCAGACATTGTAGAACTTCTCAAAACAGTGCCGCATTTAATAGTTAAATTTCATCCTTCCGACCAGCTGCTTGTAAATTGGGAAGCAAACCATAAGAATAAAACTTTGGGTATTTATGAAAGCATTGTTGAAGCCCGGAGAGAAATAATGCAAGCTTATGAAGCAGGCGATACAAATTTTTTTGGGTGGACCGGGCAGCCTGTTAACAGCGCATATTCTAAATTTCTTGACCATGACGAAAAGAAAATCGGTGATGCAGGGAATTCGCTTCGGCCTTTCCCTATCAATGTTTGTCGATATATAGATGGAAGAAAACTGAATGCAATTGGTCTTGGATACATGGCTGAAGTGTTTGATGATGATGACAACATCAATCAGTATGAAACTTTTCATTGCATTTCAAGCAAAGTGTTTGACAGCGAAGGTCAAAAATTGAAATCACAACAAAAAGGGAAAACCAAACAGCCCCTACCACATGCAAAGTCAGTGAATGATTTTTCAACTCAGAATATAAATTGAATTTTGTAAATGTTTATTATTGTTCATGTTATTTGTGTACATTGTGTTTATGTGGTAGTGATGTGTTTATGTTAAGTATGTTTATTTATTTTCACAAACTTATATGAATTGTTTTCCAACAATACCCAGACGAGGGATAATATTGAAGTTCATGTAACATTGCTGCACAACACTAGAGTAAATTAAATGCATTGCGGATATAAAGAGGCTGGCTTGGGGGCGGGGTTGGCTGGCAGGTGAGAGAGCCGAGGTGGTGGTGAGCTGACCATTTGTCTAGGGTGTAGAGGCCTCAGCCTACATCCTTTTGAATAAGAGTGGAGAGGGGAGCTAGTTTGGCTTCTATCAGCAGAGCGGCTGTGTTTGTACTGCGTGGGACCCGAGGATGACTCTGGCAGAGGCGACTTGCTGGCAGTCCAGGATTGAGCTGCTGCTGGCGGAGGTGAATGGGTACAAGGCTGACGCTGCATGGGGGACCGCAGACTACTCGAATCCGTTGTAAAGGGCAGGAGGAGATCCCCCAACTGGCCCTGGCCAGGACTCGCATGACATTTATCCTGGCAGGACAGCTGGGCGTGGGTGAAGAAGGAGAGTTGTGGGTCGAGGGTGGAACCCGAGATATTGAGGCTGCGGGGGAACATAACTTGCTGGTCGTGGATCAGGCGGGCTGGGTCTGTTTTGTTTTGCTTTGTTGTGTTGTGTTTTGCAGAGTCCAGAGAGATCAGGAGCATTTCAGCCTTTTCTGGCATGATTTTGACAGCGTTCAGTGGCTGGCAGAGGCGCGGCTGGCCAGCGGGCTCTCTGGCTTGAGCGGGTGGCAGGTCTTTGGTGACGACTGACTGCCCCGGAAGCTGCGGCGGGGCACTGACACTTCCTCACATTGCTCAATTCTATCCGATACACTGACCAAATTTGTGTGTCCCTTTTCCAACCTTTAGAACAACATTGCTTGCTGTTCAGTTAATTGTTGAGAAAACTGTTTCAAAACCAATTTCTCATCCAGATTGTAATTTGCAACTCGCAAATAGCTTAAACAAACCTAAAAAGTATTTTGTTTTTCTGTAGTATGCTATTTAATTGTTGATTTAGTGCTTTTAATTCTGATTTACAGTTGCATTTTCTGAAAAATCCGGTCAAAAAAGATATAAAACATGCGTTTCACATTACAAACCTCCATTAAATTCAAAATGTATTAGCAATAACGTATTTTTTTGTACTCTACTATTGTTTACCTGGCCATGGCGCTTTACGCGGACTATATGATCGCCGGGCAGCAGTGCCACAACGGCTGCGGGCTTACGCTCATGGCCAAACAATTCAAGATGGTGGTTTAAGGGCACATGAAAGAATTTGTTGCCCAGCATTTGTAGGCTGGCACAATGTGTAATGGAGACCGTGAAATGATAGACCTTGCTTCTGTTTTATTTATAAACCGCTTGTATTTTTGACACTAACAGTGTCAGCAACTCGCTCAAACCCATAAAAGATAACTCAAAAGCAAGCAATAATATTCACAGAAAGCAATAATATTCACTGATAGCAATAATATTCATTGAAAGCAATAATGACAAATGACAGCACTTGGATTCGATACCTCATGAACATAAACATCTCCTGGATCAAATATGACATTTACAACTATAAAAGGAAAAAGAATGCAAACAACCCCCCGCATCATTTCCAGCCAAAGACAGCAATACGGCACAACAACTTCTAATGTTGCCAGCCATGCAAACCTCAAATCATTGAAAGCAAAAAAAGAACACCAATCCATAAAAATGCCAATATCTGACATGCCAATTTATCAAAATACCTTGAAACAAAAAAGAAAAGATCAAACCAATCAAAAGAAGAACATAGCCACCTTGCAAACACTGAACATCAATGCCCCACCATTTGTCCCTGGAAAATCACAACGCAAAATCACTGAACAGCATGACGAGGAAGAGGTCCCCAATCTACTAGTGCTAAACATGTGTAACATGGGCCTCGATGTCAAGAGAATAAGGAACTTTATAACAGATGTGAAAATAATGGCAGTCATTGTTAAGAGGCGTTTTGTGAGAGGATTCAGAGGGGGTATTCCATTTCCCGAAAATCGAAGGTTCGAGTTGGAAGTCGCGATTAGACCATGGTTTTGGTCCATTTAGTTGTGATCTCAGCCCAACAAACCTCGGCCCAAAATATGACTTTGTAACACTTTGATCTTTGTAACACCTACTTTTTACACCTTTGGAGCACCGGTAAATCTAATTTTGACCAATTTGAACCAAGAAATTTTCACCAACTTTAGAGTATTGTATATCAATCGAGGCAAAAATGCAACAAATTTCATGGTGACAATGATTTTTTCAAAAAGAAAAATTTTTTCGTTTGATTTTTTAAAAAACCGATTTTAGCATTTTGCTATTTTTCGCACAAAAAAACTGATTTCTAAAATTGATCAAAAAATTCAAGGCTAAGACCTAGCCTATCTTTTTATTCACATTCTTGCCGTCATTTTGGTATATATAACATGTCTGAACGTTTTGTAAGGCTCGCAAAAATTTTTGATTGAAAATTGCGAGTCTGATTTTTGCCCTATGTTATAACATAGGAAAAAAATGACCAAAAAATTTGTGTTCTCAGAATTCGAATTTTTCGGCCTGAAATGTTCATTTGGAATCCCCTCCACCCCGCTGTATCATTTGTTTCCCCAGAATTCGTTTGAATTTACTAAAATTGAAATGCCCATTTTCCTATGCTTTAACATTGCCTATGCTATAACATAGGAAATTATGCATTTCAATTTTAGCAGATTATGGATTATGGATTATGGATTCAGGCTAGTTTGCTTAACCCCGCTTATTTCCAAATTGAAGATATTTTGGGCATATCTGAAGTTTATCTTAAAGCCCGCATGTTTGAGAAGGATATTCCTGACCTACTGATTGCCAAGCGTGGTTTAAAACCGGTGAATTTAAATGCAATTGTAAATGATTTATCTGATTATACAACTGCTAGTTTTGACGCAAATATGCATTCTTAGTAATTTCATGTTATTTTATGACAATTTATTTGCGTTTCTTGGTTTTTTATTGAGTTTATTTTAGTAAACAAGTAAATGGCGCAGAGCGCAATAGGTGACCGCGGAGCACACCACCTTCCAGCTTACAATATGAATGCATGAAATTTCGCCACTCCAAAGGGCAAGTCTATGGTTTCTCACCCATTTTCAATAGTAAGCACAGATTTGGAATCGCTATATATGACTTGTGAACAAAAAACTCAAGTCTTCTGTTCAATTCTGAGCCGTTCAGCTGTTACTGATTATTGATGCCATTGCCATGCGTGAAAGCTTGTCACTCAAGAGGGTAAGTCTGTGGTTTCTCAACCATTTTCGAAAGTAAGCACAGATTTGGAATCGCTATATATGACTTGTGAACAAAAAAACTCAAGTCCTTTGTGCAATTCTGAGCCGTTCAGCTGTTACTGATTATTGATGCCATTGCAATGCGTGAAAGTTTGTCACTCAAGAGGATAAGTCTGTGGTTTCTCAACCATTTTCAAAAGTAAGCACAGATTTGGAATCGCTATATATGACTTGTGAACAAAAAAACTCAAGTCATCTGTGCAATTCTGAGCCGTTCAGCTGTTACTGATTATTGATGCCATTGCCATGTGTGAAAATTTGTCACTCAACAGGGTAAGTATGTGGTTTCACAACCATTTTCAAAAGTAAGCACAGATTCAGAATTGTTATATACAACTTGTGAACAAAAAAACTCAAGTGTTCTGTGCAATTCTCAAGATTACAGGTGCTACAGCGCAAAAACTGTATATTGCAATGTTTAAACATTTCTACCCAAATAAGTAATGTTTCAAATGCTCGGAAACCAGGTCTACCCCTCCAGATCTTCCTAAAATAGCATTACCTTTCAGGAAAAAAAGTTTGTCCAAATCCGTTGAGAATTCGCCCGTGGACAGCATTTCCAGAAATACATACATATATACCAGAACAAAAGTTTAGTAACCTCTATAGACCGCAGAGCGGCCCTTCAGGCCACTCCGCGGTCAAAAATAAATTAAATTTATCTTTCTTATGAAATTGAGCCAGAAGAATTTTATGAGTAAAATTACATTTTAATATGACAATTTGAAATTGGAAGTGCCATGCTTATGATTACTTGTTAATTTATTCGTTTGATGATGTTATTCATAATAATAATATTCGTAATTATTCGTAATCATTTTTGGTATGTATGAAAGTGGTTCACTGTCTATGTTTGAAGTTTTGCAGAAAGATTTCTAACCGTCAAACGCTAGTTGTAAAAAGAAGATTAAAGTATTCTCTGCAATTATCAGCTGGTCAACAGCTAGCACATCAAACTGACAACAAACAACATCTGTCTTTCTTAGTTGCTGGAACCACTTTTGTCAAAATCCATTGAGAATTGAGCTTTTTAAAGCATAGCCAAATTTTCAACCTTTTTACCCAAAAAAGTAATGTTTCAAATGCTCGGAAACCGGTTCCACCCCTCCAGATCTTTCTAAAATAGCATTACCTTTCAGGGAAAAAAGTTTGTCAAGATCCGTTGAGAATTCGTCCGGGGATAGCATTTCCAGATACCATTACATAGATACACATATATGAGGACAAAAGTCTAGTCACCTCTATAGACCGCAAATGACTGAGTGCTGCCGTGGCCTTCCTGAATCAGCCGATCTTCGAGGCTGTGGCGGCCAAATACAAGCCGGATTGTCTCAAGTGTTCCCTATGGCTAGCCGTATTGATTTTCTGTTAGTTTTGAACTTATTTTAAATTTAAATTTTTGTTTTGAATCGTTTTATTTTTGTTCATTTTGAATTTATTTTGAATGCAAATTTTAGTTTTGAATCATTGAATTTTTGTTCGTTTTGAATTTATCTTGAATTTAAATTTTTGTTTTGAATCGTTGAATTTTTGTTCGTTTTGAATTTATGTTCAAGGCACAATGGCGCAAAAGTTGACATAGTGTACAAAAAATTAATACAGATTAGGTGATGTATTCGATTATTGCCGCCTGCATTGGGCACTTTCCCCTTAAAATTCTACGAACAATTTGGAGAAGATAAACTGGTGCTGCGAGGAAACTGGCAAGCGAGGCGACCTTGAAACTTAGTAATACTGAACGAAAGCCTAGGCTTGCTACAAAGTGAGCTGTACATTTTTCTTGAGCTAATTTTTATCATCCATTTTTCGACCCAAATTTTCATTTTTTCATCCATTTTTTGACCCAAATTTTTTCATCTATTTTTGGCGTTTTTCTTACATCAACAATGTCATCTGATTTTGCCGGCTGCTTAAGAAACCGTAACCAAGCAACCAGCCACCATTCAGCTTGCTAAAGAGCTGTGTGTTGCCGAGAACCCAAACATAGACTGTGACTCGAGCCAAAAAAACAGCCATGTGCTTGGAAAATATGCAATTGCAGCCTGCTGGATGCTGCGCTTCAGCAAATGGCTGGGCCTGGGCATAGTCGAGCCTATTATTCGGGAGTGGAGCTGCAGCGCCAAAATTCCCCTTCTCTGCCAGGTCTTCTAGCAGTTTTCCACAGTGGCCTACCAGTGATCTTTTGCTCTGAAAGTGCTTGGTTTGGTTGATAAATGGCTGAAAATATATAAGCAGACTGATAAAACTTCTGGGAAAGAAACTGCAAAAAGGGAAGCAAGGATTAGCAGTCATGAATGGAGCAGAAGAGAAACTAGCAGTTTTCCAGAGTGGCCTACCGGTGATCTTTGGCTCTGAAAGTGCTTCAACGTCAGGCTGATAAAAGGGCTGAAAATATATGGGCAAGTCAATAAACCTTCTGGGAAAGAAATAGCAAAAAGGGAAGCAAGGATTAACAGTCATGAAAGGAGCAGAAGAGAAGCAAGCATCCACATTTTGGTATAAACTGGTACCATCGGAAGGGCTAAATTGCTCATTGCAGGCATGGTTCATTGCAGAACGCCATTCGGTGCGATTAAAAGCCATGCTCAATCGGTGATGATTAGAAATCGGTGATGACCAATTGATTAAAAAGAAGCAGAAAAATTTCAAGTTTTATTTTAAATTTTCGTTCTTGCGTACATTGGTTTTTTTTTTTTTTTTTTTTTTTTTTTTTTTGTGTTTGGATTTGAGCGAGAGGCAGTTGGGGGTTTTCGGCGCTTCTGGCGTGGGGGGGTGGGTCTTCTTGGGGGGTGGGGGCCGGGTTGTGTCCCTTTGCCTGGTGGTCTGAGCGCTGCTGAGTGCTGTTACGCGCTGCTTTCGGGTGCTTTGGTTGGGGGCTGTGGCTTGGGGTTGCTGTGACGTTTCTTTTTTTTTTTTTGTGTCTGGAAATCTTTTTTTATTATATATTAATTCTAATGGCTCCGCTTTTTTTGGCTGGCTCGTGCCTTCCGTGAAAAGACCTCCCTCCCCTGTCGTCTCTTCTAGCTGTGTGCAAAGCCGCTAAGCCATTGGTTGAGATTTGTTGGAGAACTTTGAACCCCCTGGTCGAGGTGCTGCCCATTTGTTGCAGATTCCGGTCCGACCCCCAACCAACCAATATTAGAGCCACAACCCGTAATCAAATGGAGTTAGCTCACTTCTAATTGTACTCCGCACCATGATTCTAGCCCACAGTACAAACTCAGGCATAATAATGGAGGTTTCAGACCAAAAAAATTTCACCCTCCAAGTTTCATGGGCTACCACCACCTTCTAAATTTTTCATTTTTGACAAGTCTTCATTTCGACCCTTAGCCTTGAGAAATCGGAATATTAACATATCCGATTCTCTTCTAAGAAACCGAATTACCCTAGGAAAAATGAGTTTGGAACCAAGTCAATGGTAGATCCTCCCCGATGGTGTTCCACTAAAATCGGAACCCCTTTACAAGAATCAATCCAAGAATCCAGAATCCCGCACCCTGCTCAGCTCAGTTTGAATCGAAACAAGTATATGGTGCAAATCGCAATAGGTTACCATGGAGCGCCTAGCCCGTTTTTCAGAAGTTCTTACCAAAACTGATGTCTCAAATGCTCGGGGTCTCAGTCTGCCACTCCAGATTTGCTAAGGCAAAAATTAGTTTTCCAGGGGAAAAAATTTCAAAATCTGTTAAGAATTCACCCATTTACAGCATAGACCATTTTCAGGAGTTTTATTTAAAAAAGTGATGTTTCAAGAGCTCGGGGATAAGTTCCCCCACTCCAGATTTGTTAAGAAAACAGTATATGGCGCAAAGCGCAAAAGGTGACCGCGCAGCGCATCTTTTCTTCCACATTTCTAAGATGTTACTCCTTCTATAAATTATCATTACCTTTCAGGATAAAAAGGTTGTTGCGAATTCGCCCCGTTGTGATTTCAACCCAAAAAGTAATGTTTCAGGAAAAAAATGTCCAAATCCGTTGAGAATTCATCATCTCTCACCATACCTTCACTATATATATACGCATTTATGAGGACAACAGTTTAGTCACTTGAAAAAATTGCGGGGTGGCCATTTGGGCCGTTCTACGTCAAGAATTAGTTTTCCAGAAATAAATGTGTCATTACGTTACAGCATAGCCCAGTTTTCAGCCTTTCTACCCAAAAAGTTGTGTTTTAATTGCTCTAATAGCGATTCCAAGCCTCCATGTCTTCCAAAAATATTATTACATTTCCAGAAAAAAAAGGTCGGCAAAATCCGTTGAGAAATTCGGCCAGGACCACCATTTCCAGATGGCTATGGCTAGTTGTGACATAGATAGCACCACCATTGAATTTTTTGAGCCAATTTCAGAGAACCCCCATCGCAATTTTGGTGAGTGGGGGTTCAAATATCTCATGTGTCTCAGTTCTAAAATATCAAAAAACATCTGCTATGGTTTTTCACCTTGTGTCAGAAACCAAAAGCATTCAGAAACCAAAAGCATTCAGAAACCAAAGCATTTAAGAAATTAAATCATTAATGGAAAACTCCGCAAAAGCCAACTTTCAACTTTCATCCTACAATTACAGCTCATGGGTGCAGTATTTAATGAACATTAGCATCTCTTGGGTAAAGTACGACATATACAACTACAAACACAAAAAGAAAGCATCATTACACAACATAAACAGTTGCCAAACTAGTTCAAAGCCTCTGCTTAGCAAGTTTTCAATAAACACAAACACAAAACACACAAGAATGGATAAACCAAAACAATCAATTGCGCCTAAAACAAACAAAACAAAACACTTATTTAGCTCACCAATCACTGAGTTAGTAGTTTATAAAGCTACACTTAAAACAAAATGCGACATGAGAAACCCAAAACAAAGTTTAAGAGAACAGGCCAATCCAAAAAATAACAAAATCACAAAACAAATAATAAACATCAATGCTCAGCCATTCAAAAAAATCACCAAACAAGACCACAAAGAAAAACGAGAAAAAAAAGAAGAACAAAAATAAGTCACCAACCAACAGTTACTCATACTGAACATGTGTAATATGAGTTTTGATGAAGAACTATAAGGAGCTTTGTATCAGACGAATAAGTAATGGCAGTCCTCCGTTAAACATATGAATCATGACCAGCACTTAGTCGATCCAATATTTGAAAGCCCTAGCTTATATAAAGTACATTTCTATAAGGTCCTAACAAAAGTATCAAGCTCAGACGAAGCCAGCTTTCCTTATTCCTCTTAGAAAGTGCAAGAAACAGTCAAAGCCACTACGTCATTAGTTAGCAGGAAATTAAACACACTATATAACAGCACTTGCTATGAGGCGCCAGCTAATGAAGATAGTGTCATTTCATTCCTCATTCATTCCCTTTGAGAACAAAACTAATAGCAGTTAGCAATGCAAGCATATTTTCAAACCTTGACCAAAACAGCCACAAAACTCAAACATGCAATTAACATGGTATTAGTAATTCATTATTCTTAAAGATATGTTTTATTCGCATATAATATTTCTATTTGTAATTACGTCTCTTCATGGGACACGTTTTAGAAAATAATAAATAAATAATAAAATAATAAAATATGGTAAAACAGCATATCGTGATTATGTGTGTAGGCGTCAAAACACCCTATGGTGATTCTGTGTGTTCTGTGTGGTGATTCTGTGTGTATGGTCTGAGCCTGAATGAAGTTAACACATTGCATTAGTCTCATCTGTGCCTTGCATTTTGTGAAGGAAGGTGTGTTAAAGTAAATGAGATGGGACAAAGTGGGAAAACAATGCTTGGTATGTATTGAAAAAGGGCTGGGTCAACATGACGGAGG
>JASANA010009245.1:0-22283 GCA_030248095.1 Ptycholaimellus sp. GST1_10 | reverse complement strand
AGTTGATGATGGGCTGCTTGTTCACCACGGCCTTGTGCATGCCCATGGAGACCAGGTGGAAGCAACTGGGTGCCAGAATCGTAATCTACGTCCAAAAATACCTATATGGTGCCTTTTTAAGGCCAAAACAACCTATAAAATGCCTCAAGATGAAGTTGATGATGACCTGCTTGTTCACCATGGCCTTGTGCATGCCCATGGACACCAGGTGGAAGGAAACGGGTGCCAGAATCGTAATCTAGGTCCAAAAATACCTATATGGTGCTATTTTATGGTCAACTACACTAGAAAAACATCACAAAAAACTTCATAAACATCAGAAAAAACATGAGAATACTGGATTTCTACCCAAAAAGTTGATGTTTCGACCTAAAAAACGCGGAAAATGCAGAAACTAGGGGTGCCATGACACTCAGCGGCAGCGATTTACCCTAGAACCGTTGAGATCCACACCCCAGATGTTGCCCAAGTGTCTGCAACACTTGCTGGACGGATGGACGGACGGTCGGTCGGACGGTCGGTCGGCGTGTGCCCGGACACCGGACATTTTTTTAAAGAGTTTTTTTGAAATAACTTTTTTAATAAGGCACTAAAAAATTTTTGTCCAAAGAGGACCCCCCACAATTCAACCACGGCGCATCGATTAAGCCTATTTGCAGCGCTCTCCGATGTCTGTGTGACGAGCTACAACCTGCCAAACTTTGGGAAACGTGCAAGTAGTTGTGTTGCTCGATAAGAGTGGCTTGGCACTACCGCTCTGCTAATGCTCCGCTCGCGCAAGCCCAATCCCTCGTTCTTTTTTCATTGAAGATTAAACATTATTAAAGAATGCTTCATGAGCCATGTAAAGAATGCTTCAGTAAAGAATGCTCCAAAATAAATAGAAATTTCAATTACTATGTGGTTGATAGATTCCGCGAAGCAGTTACGCCCTTCATTAAAACAAGCACCTGCCATCTCAACGTCAAAAAATGCTATGTTTCCTGTGGTGTTCTTTTGTGATACATTCAAATTCAAGTGTTATCGATCAAATCTTCGCAAAAGAATTTAACTGCCGCAATGCTGGTAACAAAAACATGAAGCCATGAAGATATTGCATATTTCCTTATTGATAAACTTTATTTTCTTTGAGCATTCTATCAAAAATTCGAAAACACAAAGCGTTCTAACACACTGAAACTGCTGAGCAGAGGACGAGTTGTGGCTGCAAATGATAGTGATACGCGTTGATTCCTCCGCATCACTAATCATCTGGAGCTAAAACTGCGATCCATTCTTGTACCGATCCACGTAGAAGGATAGCAAAGCTTTCATCTAGCCAGGTGGCTGTGATACAGCACCAAAAATTCGCTGAATTACCAGACAACTGACCAGAAGAAAAGCCAAATCCGTCGATTGATTTAGCAGCTACAAGATGGCAAGCTAGGCATAAACACCCGGTGACAGACTCCAGGCCATTCCTGTCCAACCGAGGTCTTTATGTCTAGCTTGCCAGTCTTCTTCAAATCCGGTCCCAGTCGCAATCTCAGCCCGCAAGGATTCAGGCCTAGGAGTGCCAAAGAGCGCAAACTGTCGTCTTTGGCAACACCCTGACCCGAATCCCCAGGCGGAGAGCTCTGAAGATGTGAGCATCGCCAGCCAGCTGAATGTTACTCTAGTCATGACACCGCCAATGGGTGGCTGGGCTGCCGCATGACTAAGAGAAACAGCCAGAGGGCGAACGGCTGCTGGGTCTGTGCCGATGTGCAATGGATCCTGTGGATTGCAGCGCATTGTACTATCGACACAGCCTGGCTGAACGCTGCCGGTGGAGTTGAAGGTAGAGACGATGGAGATGAGTAAGAGGGTGATGGTGGCGAGGAGCTGGTTAGAGGTGATCGGTTTTAGTACTCTGGGCTTGAGGGGCAGTATTTATGGAGGACTGATAGGAGCACACAGTCGGTGTAAGCACTGCAGGGATTTGATGCCCTGATGGGAGGATAACGATTGTTATCGATTGAAAAATTTGAAAAATTGAAAAAATATCGATTTTTTCTTGACTGAAGCTTTTGGTTTGTTGTCGATCGATTGTGTCAGTGCAAATGGAGCGTATGCACGGACCCCACTTAGCGACTGATCAACCGACCACTAGAACTTTCAATATTCGTTAAGATAGTACCTTTTTTTCTTTGAGCAGCACTATCAAGGGGAAAGAATCCATCTTGCTAATTGTAACATGATTCTACATAAGCTACCAAAGTTTTGATCACTAAAACAAAAAAACAAGATTAACAGATCCAGCCCTGAGTTCATGAATACAATTTCCACAATTGACTCGTCTTCCATTTTGATTTTTGCCTTTCTTTTCTTCAATTTCGGATGGTTTCCAATATCACATCCACCCTTACGATAAGCTATCCAATATCTAAAGCTTCACTTTGTATCACGTACTGATGACATCATCGGGCGAATTGCGCCGCGAAACATATAGAATAAATGGTACCATCGGCAAGCCGAAAGTAAGCTCTTTTCTCCCAAAAAAACAAATGCCCCGAGTGTAAAGTCAAGGAAATTTCCCTACTACGAGTGGAATCTGCTTGTGGGGCATCTGCATTTTGTTTTCGCGCGCAGTTAAAGAGCTCTTTTCATGCGCGCTCAAACAAAATACAGGTGACACAGCAGATTCCACTCGTAGTAGGGAAATTTCCTTGACTTTACACTCGGGGCATTTGTTTTTTTGGGAGAAAAGAGCTTACTTTCGGCTTGCCGATGGTACCATTTATTTCCTCAACTTTAAACAAAAAATACTTGTATCAATTTTTTTTCTTCTAATTGTTGTTTTTATTTTTTTGCTTAAACGAATAAGACACCATTTAGCTAAAAAAACGAGTTTGGAAAGTTTAAAAAAAAATTAAATTTGATATATTCTTTCCTTTACACTCGAGGGAATCGATTTTCAGGAGAAAAGATCTTTACTTTTGGCTTGCCGATGGTACCAGCTATTTCCTCAACTTCAAATATACAAAAAAGAAACTTTATTCACGAGAAGGATTCGAACCTGCCAGATTCAACCAGCCACCGGCCCGCTTACACCACTACACCACTGGTGCCTATGCTGAACTGGTCAATTGAAGGGCTATGTCTTTAAATGAATACCTGAAGCCCAAGGGCCGGAGAGGGGGGTGGTGGGATAAATTGAATACCTACTCTCGTTCATTAGCAGATGCGAAGCAGCAGGGAAGCAGGGAAGGGCAGGGCAGCAGGAGTTCGGACGGCACTTTGTTTTGCATTTTTCTATACCAAATTGTGAACTTTTTGGCAGTTTCTCGCGAGTGTAGACTAATTTGAGGATGCTCTTTTCAATGCAAAAAGAATCAGAGCGATTGGATTCTTCTGTGAGGAGCAGGAGCCTTATCAATTTCAAGATCTAGCATTAACCCTCAAAACATACACCTGGGTCGAAAAGAGGGCCTGGGCGCTGACGGTCGCTTTGCTCCCTCGCGCCAGGCCAATTGGCCAACACAAGTTCATCATTAGGAGGACATGTAGATGTACTAAAAAAGAATGACTGAAACATGGCCAAGCTAAGTAGGAGGCATCCGAGTGTACAGCATGGGCTGTGGCGGCTGTGGCCAGCCTGCACGCTTTCCAGGACGGCATCCGCCACCAGTTCAAGAATTGCATTGTCCTTGTGGCAATCGCAGCACAACTCCCGGAGCTGCTCAGCCAACGATTGCCTCCTTTTTAAAATAGCATTGAGCGGCATACGACAGCTGGCCTCAGACCAGCGGAGAGGGCTACAGGTCTTCTCCAGGAAGCGTTACGTGGTATCATGTACTTTGAGGAAGAGAGGAAGCATGTCTTCATTTGAGTTTTGCAAATTTAATTCAGCATGTTATGCCAAACATTTTATCATGAAAAAGAAATAAACATCATGAAAATGGAAATTTCTTGCTTCCTCTCTGCGTTGTAATTTTTAATTAGTCTTTCCGAATTCCATTGACATTACAGCATCTATTTGGTCTTTAATTGGACGATGAAACATCGGGAGATCAGGTTTCTCTCCACTCAACTTCTTTTGCTCCTTCGTCTGCCCTTCTTCTATCCTCTTTTGTAGCATCCACTTCTTTTGCATGCTTCCCGACATCGAGGAAGACATCCTAGTCACCTACCGTTATTTACTGTGCAGAACCAAATACCTCACTGTCTTTGCCAAACTTCACAGCCGCCTTTATTCACCGATCTTCCGGATTGGTTGGCCGGTTGAGACAGGTTGTGTTTTGAGTCACATTTCCGTGATTATTCTCTTCCATAATCCCGTATTGGTCTGAAACAGTTGGCTGAGATGAATGTGCATCGATGGGTACCTGCTGTATGCGCAAGGGTCATACATACCCGTGCCTGAATGCTGACCTTCACCATGCGACCGCCAACGCCTGTGAAGCCGTCATGGGCAGTCTAATCCTCGACGCAGGCTTGGATGAGGTTCGCAGTCCTTTCATCTTGCCGCATGTCGACTTGTATGTTCTTGGATTGATGATGAAAAAACTCTAGACAGAAAAACCTTTGGAAGCATTGCAGATTAAGTGAGAATAGTTAGTAAGTTTTCTCGCCGAAACATCAGGGCGCTGGGTCTCGACAGGAACATGGTGGCAGAGATGCCGTACCCGGCGAGTGGGAGGAGATGAAGTCGGTGATGAAGAGGACGCTGCAGCGCATACTCGGCTTCCTCGAAGGCTCGCTCAAGGTTTGATGGCGAAATTTGTGCGAAATAAATAGCTGACGAAAAATAAATGCGTCGCACTACAGAGCACCGACGGCCATCAGCCTGGACCCATCCCGTAAATGCTTGAGAGAAACCCTGAGAAATAGGGGTTCACAACCTCCCTCAAAGCACAGCCTTCAACCCCCGGCCCACTGCTGCAGCTGCGAACGGAGCTGATGAAGCTGCTGGAGGAGAAAATTGGAGTCGAGGGCCACGGGAATCCCCAGTAAGCTGTTCAATTCATCGCCATGTTCCGCTAGCCTTTCTTTCCCTACTGCTCCTCTAAGATGCAAGGCGGTTGCATGTTTCGGGATCACTGCAAGACGAACACGGAGCTGATGGAGAAAAGCCGCTGGTCAAATCGGATAAGCTTCTGAGTCTGCTTCTGGCAATAAAGGAGGTGAAATTGAGTAGGGCGGATTCCGTCTTCTGCCGCCTGAGCACCAGGCTCGCCCTGCTGGTTATGCCACCCGAACGATTGATGTTTCGTGTGGCAACTTAGTTCTTCCATGGTTATCGGATTGATAATAAAGATGCTCAGTGACATTGATCAATATTAACCCACTCTTTGACTATCACTAAATTTTGACCAATTTATGAAGCCAGCGAAAATGCAGGAATTTCGCGAAAGAGTCTAGGTGTCGAAGTAAATGTGGAGGCATAGTGCCACTTAGCTTCCTTGATTCCGTTAGCAGAGCAGCATGAGACTATTTGATAACGAGACAGTTTTAACAATTACGTGGCCATTATGGAATATTGAAGTAGGAGCAAGCTATTATTTGCTGGAGGTTCAAAAATTCTTGTAGTTCATGAATATGAGTTTTGCAGAAATGTATTAATAAGCACCAACTAAAATCCAACCCACTATCTTCTTGAAACACAACCCAAGTGAATGTGGGCAACTCGGCTTCATGACATACATCTTCATACAGACATACATACATTTTGGATGCTGTGGTCGACGCCGCTGCAGATCTCCCTCTTCCTTTTCTGACGCATTCTGGGCCACAGCATGCAGGCCACCCTGGGGGTGATGATCCGGCTCATGCCATGCCCCTCAACTTCCTCCACATGAGTCTCATGCCCAAATGGAGTATTGCGCAGACGATGCACAAGGTTCCCATAGTTCCATCAGTTGCTTCTGGATGAAAGCAGTCGAAATATTGCAGGACGATTGCATCAAGCTCACGAACGAGCTACTCACTTACAGTACTGATAGCTAAGACATTCCAGTAAAAATAAAACACACTAGAACATAGACGACTTTTATTCAAACTTTGTGGCAATGTTTTTTGTAACAACTCGCCTTTTTCTAGTCATAGAAGCGTCAACCGAAATTCAGCAGCCAGCTAATTAATATCTATTGCTGTTTTCAGCTTTTAGAGTGCAACCGTCGCCTGAAGGCCTATTCACAAGCCTACACTCACTAACCTCAACTTCAAGGTATTCAATCGCCCTGAATTGGAGTTTGGCGGCCCATCGCTAAAAATTGAAAAATATTATTGGAATTTTGTTTCAAACTGAGCCTGAATCGTCAGGAAATTTTGAACCCACAGCTTGAACAGTTGAAGATAAACCGATCCTAGAAAATTGTATGTATCAAAACAATTAGCAAATGTCTCAGGAGGCACTGTTTATCAAAGTGACTGTAGACAAGAACTCATTGACAACAAATGATCCATTAATAGTTTAATGGTTTTCTGAAACACCAAAACCCTCAGTTCTCACCTAGGTTTCGCGAGGCCAGCTGGTAGCTGTGGTCGGTCAAGTCGGCTGAGACAAGTCCAGTCTTCTCTCTGCCGTTCTACACCAGTCATTCCTCCCCTATCTCTGATGACTGACTGGAGGATTCCTTGATAGCTGGAAGAATGAGAAGATTTTCAGAGGCAATTTTCCCAGAGACTGGAACAGGAGAGGTGTGGATGGTCAGGTAAGATGGAGAAGGTGAGAGGGGTTGGATGGGCGTTGGGGGTTGGCTGGCCTACGCTTTGCAGCAAGTCAGGATTAAGAACATGCGGCTGAGGGAGAACGTTCTCTTCGGTCTGTCCTACGACGCGGAGGCGTAAGATTGGGTGCTGGAGGCCTGCCCCTTGCGTCGTTGGCTTTTCCAGCCTAATTTTTTAGGGCTTTAAAAACTGGAAAATGAACACCAGCTGTGTTGACACTTTCACAGCGATAATAAAGTAAACGCTGAATCCTGAGAAAAAAATTTATTTCAGCTCAGTTTCAGTATGCTATCGACAGGCCTGCTCCTGTTCGGGAGAAGAGGGTGAGAGAGGGGAATTGACGGTTTCTCGATCCACGGGTGCACTGAAACTGAGCTATCCATCAGGCACCAGGTGAAAGGTAAGGCCTGCTTCCGAGTTTTCAGCGAGACGATAGCTCACACTGCCCACATCTGTCGCCTTCAGCTGAATCTGCTCTTTTTTTGCGCGGCCGAAGGCCGCCTGCCGCGGAGGGCAGGGCAGTCAGAGCTCCGGAGGCCGGAGGGCATGGGTGCGGAGGCCCCGGAGCGTAGCCTAGCATGCGAAGCATGATAGGCGAAGCGTAGGGGCCGTAGGGGCCGGCGGGCGGCCAAGGCCAGCTTAAGCAGTTACCCCATTTTTGTGTCCGTCTGTCCGCATATTGGGCTGGCGCGAACGGAGCTTTAGCGTAGTGTCAGCGCCCAGCCCCTCTTTTCGACCCAGGTGTACGTTTTCGAGGTTATTGCTAGATCTTAAAATTGATAAGGCTCCTGCTCCTCACAGAAGAATCCAATCGTTCTGATTCTTTTTGCACTGGAAAGAGCATCATCAAATTGTCCAAAACTCGCGAGAAATTACCCAAAACTTGCAGCAATCATTAGAAAATTACTCAAAACAATTTGTCCGAACTCCTCCTCCTTCTCCTCCTCCTCCTTCTCCGCATCTATTCAATGGACGAAAGTAGGTATTCAATCGGCCTGTAATAAAGGCATCAATCGGCAAGGAGCAATGGTAATTCTGTGCAATTAATATTGGCTAAGTCTACAAAGGGAATCATGCGGCTGTGTGGTCAAGTGGCTTGTCTATTTGACTCGATTCTGAGATGATCAGGTTCAAACCTTTACTTAGCCAACTTTTTTGCTTTGTTTTTTATTTTAAAAGTGGAAGAAATATCTGATACCATCGGCAGGCCGAAATTAATACTTTTCTCCCAAAAATACTTTTCTCCCAAAAATACTTTTCTCCCAAAAATCGGTGCCCTGAGTTTATGGCAAGAAAATTTCTCAAAAAGATGTTAGTTTGCTAATGAATTTGCATTGTATTTTCATTTTCGAATGTTATCTTTTTGTTATATTTTTTAAATAAGTTTATTTTTTATTCACTATTTTTATTTATCTGATAAAATCTTAACTAATTATATAACCAACAATATAAAATTTGAATTTTTACATTTTATACTATATTAAAAGTGGAAGAAATATATGATACCATCGGCAGGCCAAATGTGGGTCTCTTTTCTCCAAAATTTGCAATTGCCTTGAGTAAAAAGTCAAGGAAATACAATTTCTACTAGTGGAATCTGCTGCGTCATCTGCATTTTGTTTTTGGGCGCGCATGGAAAGAGACACTGAACTGCGCGCCAAAAACAAAATGCAACTGTCCAAGCAGCAGATTCCACTAGTAGAAATTGTATTTCCTTGACTTTTTACTCAAGGCAATTGCAAATTTTGGAGAAAAGAGACCCACATTTGGCCTGCCGATGGTATCATATATATATATATATCTGGTACCATCGGCAGGCCAAATGTGAATCTCTTTTCTCCAAAAAAGTCGATTAGCCTGAGTTTAAAGTCAAGGAAATACATTTTATACTAATGGAATCTGCTGCTTGGACAGTTGCATTTTGTTTTTGGCGCGCAGTTCAATGTCTCTTTCCATGCGCGCCCAAAAACAAAATGCAGATGACGCAGCAGATTTCATTAGTATAAAATGTATTTCCTTGACTTTAAACTCAGGCTAATCGACTTTTTTGGAGAAAAGAGATTCACATTTGGCCTGCCGATGGTACCAGATATTTCTTCCACTTTTAATATAGTATAAAATGTATAAATAAAAATTTTATATTGTTGGTTGTATATTAAGATAATATTGGATAAAAAAATATATAATAGATTAAAAAACTTATTTTAAAAATATAACAAAAAGAAAAGATTTGAAAATCACAAATACATTGCAAATTTATTGGCAAACTAACATATTTTTGTGCAATTTTCATGATATATACCTACGGCAATGGATTTTTGGGAGAAAAGAGCTTTAATTTTGGCCTGCCGATGGCACCAGTTGCTTTCTCAACTTAAATTTCCAAAATAAAAATAGATAAGAAATAAAAAAATCTTATTTAAAGATGTAATGAAAAGAAAACATTCGAAAATATAAAAAACAATGCAAATTTTTTGGCACATTAACATATTTTTGTGAAATTTTCATGATATATGATAAGGGCAATCGATTTTTAGGAGAAAAGAGCTTTAATTTTGGCCTGCCGATGGTACTAGTAGTTTTCTTGACTTAAAATTTCCAAAATAAAACTGATTGTCCAATAAGGATTCGAACCTCCCAGTGCCAACCAGCTGTTCAATCGCTTAGACCACTACACCACTTATGCACATATAGAGAAGCTTAACTGAAGACTTATGAATAAAAGTTAATACATAAGGCCCAAGGACCCGGGGGGGGGGTGAGTGGGGGAAGAAATGAATACCTACTATCGTCCATTGAATAGATGCGGAGGAGAAGGAGGAGAAGGAGTTCGGACAAATTGTTTTTTGCATTTTTATGGGAAAATAAATCGTTTTATGCAAAAGTCAAAAGATAAACTGTAGTCAATTCGATGTTTCTCTTTCCAATGCAAAAAGAATCAAAACAAATGGAGCTTTCTGTGACGAATGGCAGCCTTATCAATATTGAGATCTAGCAATAACCCCAAAAACGTACACCTAGGTCGAAAAGAGGGGCTGGGCCTGACACTTCGCTAACACTCGCTCGCGCCAGCCCAATGTGTGTGTGTCCCAGGCCCGTACTCCGCGGTTTTTCAACGAAATTGGCTGATTTTTTGCATGAAGGTCCGCCTAGGCGGTGCCTCGGGACCATTTTTGGTGCTTGGCGTAATTTTTTGAATTTCGCCCAAAACTCAGTTTTTTGATGTTTCAAAATACGAAAAATCCTAAATCACTGGTATTTCAATGGAATTAGCTGGTTTTTGGCAGATACGTCCGTCTAAAAAACATTTCGAAGCTGGCAAAAGGAATTTTTGACATATTTATTATTTCTTGATTTATAGTCAAAAAACCAAAATCTTGATGTTTCAAAAATTTGAACATGCATAGGTCCCCGGTTTTTTAATGAAATTTGCTGATTTTTGGTATGTACGTCCGTGATAGTAACATCTTGAAGCTGACAAAAGGAATTTTTGAAATAATTAGTATTTCCTGATAAATGGTCAAAAACCCAAAATCTTGATGTTTCAAAAATCGGAACATGCATAATTCATGGTTTTTCACTGAAATCTGTTGAATTTTGGCATGCATTTTCATCTAGTTGGTGTCTTGAGGTGAGGCCGCGCATCTTGGCAACCGCCGAGAATACCTTGTTTTTTATTAAGAATTTGAAGATTGACCATGACAGTTCAGCATGATTTAAACTTGCTCATTGACTCAGTTGGACGAATTGAGTATTTATCAATCGTGAAATTTATCAATATTCTTCTTGCCCGAAAACTTATGTTTCTACTCAAGGACTTTATGTTTCGCATAATTTACAAATTGCTGATATGAGTTGCATGTAGTTTGATCATTTTACAAACAATATCTAGCTTCTAAAAAGGGCCATTTCGTAATGTTCTATCTGAAAATCAGCGCTATTTTGGGAGCTGTTTTGTTTTAGATACACTTGCAACCAACAATCTTCCAAATAAGTCTCAGTCAAACTGGTGACACGGTCATTTCGGATACCCTCCCTTTTAGGGATTATGTGACTATCATGAGACCCCGGCGCTGGTGGTGGCGCCGAACTCGAAGTGGTCTGTGTTGGAGGCACCGGCGGGCTCCTTGAAATTGCTGTCCTCCAAAGCGTCGCCCAGATGCCAGTAACCAATCACCAGCTGCAAGGCGCAGGCTGCCTACTCGCTTCATTGATGTTTCAGATAGTCAGTTTATTTAGGATGATTCAAGACTAGGCTAATCGGTTGATCCTTTTGTCCCTAGATATCGTAACTGGCATCGGCCGAAAGACATTCAGAAGAGAAGTTCAGGCTCTCTGTCTCTCAACAATACACATAGGGTGCATAGTTAAGGTGAAGAAATACAGTATCTCAAAAATTTCATCCACTTAGACCGCTCTGGAAGCCACTTTTTGGTCCAAAACGACTGGCTACCCCCTCTAATTTGACCTACTTTTAACATTAACCTTTTTACACACCAACACCTCAAAATCAACTCGTTTACTCCCAATAGAATCAAAATATAACCTAATCCGTCACCTTACTAAACGTCAAATCTTTTTCTCACCTTAACAGCATTTCAGATTTTGATTGAATTTTCAAAAACTAATTTCCTCACCTTCATTTCCAGGCAAACCCCGACACCGGTCACCAGCTGACACCGGCCACATGGACTCTTTTCAACACTCGAATATTTTTCTAAAAAACGCCGACATCCATTTTTGCCATTCAAAACATATTTCAAGCTAAAAAATAACGGTGACATTTTCAATGCCCAACATTGTAAAGATATGTTATGTAAATATTAGCAAAATGAAGACAACTGAAAAAAAACATCAAAAACTCAAATTTAA
Organism: Ptycholaimellus sp. GST1_10; assembly: GCA_030248095.1. Lineage (NCBI taxonomy): Eukaryota > Metazoa > Nematoda > Chromadorea > Chromadorida > Chromadoridae > Ptycholaimellus > Ptycholaimellus sp. GST1_10. The sequence continues at coordinate 10,721 of JASANA010009245.1, read as the reverse complement.
GCAAATGTAAAAAAAAACATCAAAAACCAATTGATGTGCCAGCGCCAGCCATTCGCGGCTTCCGACAGCTGCTGGCTCTTCATGAACCTGCCCGGCCAACGAGATCCGCTTCGTGGACCTGCTGCACTTCATGAACCTGCCCGGCCTCAACCTCCTCAACCTCGCCGGCAATGCCTTCACTGACATGCACCGCATGGCCTTCCTCAATATTCCCTCCCTGCGCCTCCTCTACCTGGCTCACAACAACTTCACATTCCTCCAGCCACATTCCTCCAGCCTCCAGGAGTAGGGTGAGTATGGGAGGCAGTGAGGAGGAGACTGAAGGAGGCGGACCGAAACCTGCCCATTATATACTGCCGAAAAAATGCTGCACATCCATCAGCACTGACAGTTTGCTGCCTGAGGGCCGAATTCGCAGACAAGGGCAGTGTCTGGCTTTCTTGACAGTGGGAAAGGGCCGACAAAACCGATTTCATACCCATACCTCATTTTTCATACTTTTTCACTCATTTTCCATATTTTTCGCCATATTTTCATACCTCCAGAATGTTTTACCCGATTTCTCAAAAATTTTGTTGAAAAATTATCAAACTAACCACATGGGGTTGTGTATTGGACATTTCCGCTTCGAATGGTACCACTCGTTCCTAGTCGTTTTCATTTTTGGGGCCATCGACGCAAGTTTTATGAAAATAATCAAAATTTGGCCATTTTTTGGTGGAATGAAAAATTTTTCATACTCATTCCTCGGGTATGGAAAATTTTTCTTACCCATTCCTCGAGTATGAAAAATTTTTCTTACCCATTCCTCGAGTATGAAAAATTTTTCTTACCCATACCTCGGGTATGAAAAATTTTTCTTACCCATTCCTCGGGTATGAAAAATTTTTCTTACCCATTCCTCGGGTATGAAAAATTTTTCTTACCCATTCCTACCCATTCCATCGACTTTTCCAATTCTTTTCCAAAACCCACACTCTGGGTATCATTCGAAAGCTAGCGATGCAGTGAGTGCGGAAATGAACTTTGCTTGGCCAATTTTCAATTAAAATTCGAAAAAATTAGGCATTCGAAATGCGAGGTATGGGTATGAAAAATGAAATTTTAGGAAATTTTGCTTCCACTCATACGTTGAGTTTTTTCAGGGTAAATTGGCCCCTGGAGACCCAAAATGATGCAAAAACTGCATATCCAGGTTACAATGGTTTGCTAGGATGAGATAAAGTGGATATCATTCATGTTCAGATTTATGCCACGTTTATGATCCAGACTAACTGGTCTGACCCTTAACTACGTACTTAGTGAAAATTAACACTTGGACAATCAGAAATCGACTTTTCCAATTCTTGTCCAAAACTCACACTCTGGGTATCAATCGAAAGCTACCGATGCAGTGAGTACAGAAATGAAATTTGCTTGGCCAATTTTCTATTAAAATTCAAAAAAATTAGGCATTCGAAATGTGAGGTATGGGTATGAAAAATGAAATTTTAGGAAATTTTGCTTCCACTCATACGTTGAGTTTTTTCAGGGTAAATTGGCCCCTGGAGACCCAAAATGATGCAAAAACTGCATATCCAGGTTACAATGGGTTGCTAGGATGAGATAAAGTGGATATCATTCATGTTCAGGTTTAGGCAAGATATGCGATCCAGATGAAATGGTCAGACCCTTAACTACGTACTTAGTGAAAATTAAGATTTGGACATTAAGAAATCGAAATTTCCAATTCTTGTCCAAAACTCACAATCTGGGTATCAATCGAAAGCTACCGATGCAGTGAGTACAGAAATGAAATTTGCTTGGCCAATTTTCTATTAAAATTCAAAAAAATTAGGCATTCGAAATGTGAGGTATGGGTATGAAAAATGAAATTTTAGGAAATTTTGCTTCCACTCATACGTTGAGTTTTTTCAGGGTAAATTGGCCCCTGGAGGCCCAAAATAATGCAAAAACTGCATATAGAGGTTACAATGAGTTGCTAGGATGAGGTAGAGTGGATATCATTCATGTTCAGGTTTAGGCAAGATATGCGATCCAGATGAAATGGTCAGACCCTTAACTACGTACTTAGTGAAAATTAAGATTTGGACATTAAGAAATCGAAATTTCCAATTCTTGTCCAAAACTCACAATCTGGGTATCAATCGAAAGCTACCGATGCAGTGAGTACAGAAATGAAATTTGCTTGGCCAATTTTCTATTAAAATTCAAAAAAATTAGGCATTCGAAATGTGAGGTATGGGTATGAAAAATGAAATTTTAGGAAATTTTGCTTCCACTCATACGTTGAGTTTTTTCAGGGTAAATTGGCCCCTGGAGGCCCAAAATAATGCAAAAACTGCATATAGAGGTTACAATGAGTTGCTAGGATGAGGTAGAGTGGATATCATTCATGTTCAGGTTTAGGCAAGATATGCGATCCAGATGAAATGGTCAGACCCTTAACTACGTACTTAGTGAAAATTAAGATTTGGACATTAAGAAATCGAAATTTCCAATTCTTGTCCAAAACTCACAATCTGGGTATCAATCGAAAGCTACCGATGCAGTGAGTACAGAAATGAAATTTGCTTGGCCAATTTTCTATTAAAATTCAAAAAAATTAGGCATTCGAAATGTGAGGTATGGGTATGAAAAATGAAATTTTAGGAAATTTTGCTTCCACTCATACGTTGAGTTTTTTCAGGGTAAATTGGCCCCTGGAGGCCCAAAATAATGCAAAAACTGCATATAGAGGTTACAATGAGTTGCTAGGATGAGGTAGAGTGGATATCATTCATGTTCAGGTTTAGGCAAGATATGCGATCCAGATGAAATGGTCAGACCCTTAACTACATACTTAGTGAAAATTAAGATTTGGACATTAAGAAATCGAAATTTCCAATTCTTGTCCAAAACTCACAATCTGGGTATCAATCGAAAACTACCGATGCAGTGAGTGCAGAAATGAAATTTGCTTGGCCAATTTTCTATTAAAATTCAAAAAAATTAGGCATTCGAAATGTGAGGTATGGGTATGAAAAATGAAATTTTAGGAAATTTTGCTTCCACTCATACGTTGAGTTTTTTCAGGGTAAATTGGCCCCTGGAGGCCCAAAATAATGCAAAAACTGCATATAGAGGTTACAATGAGTTGCTAGGATGAGGTAGAGTGGATATCATTCATGTTCAGGTTTAGGCAAGATATGCGATCCAGATGAAATGGTCAGACCCTTAACTACATACTTAGTGAAAATTAAGATTTGGACATTAAGAAATCGAAATCATGCAGTTCATGCAGTTCATATGCCTTCATGCAGTTCATCACCTGCTCCATCACCAATCACACCGTCGCCATCACCAGCCTGGGCGTCAACATCGCCAAGTTCCCCAACCGCGTCACCGTCATCAACTCCATGTTCAGCAGGCACACTGTCGAGCGTGATGCCCCTGCTCTACTCCACCTCTGCCAGAGGGTCGGCGCTGCTTACCTGGGAATCAGACCTGCTGAGGTTCCTTTAATTTTCCATACCTAAATATCCATTCCTCAATCTGACCCTGGAACAGGTGGATCTTGTCTACGCTCCCGTGACGGCCCAGCAGCGTGCCCGGCCTTCAGACGTGAAAGCTGTGTGGCCTCGGAATGGATGCGGCATTTTGGCAATCGCCTATTCCATCATCCTCCTGTACGGCGAAAAGGTCCCTTGCAGCCCCTCCCAATCCATGTTTACCTCAATCTCTTCATCTTGAAGACGAAAGCCTACAAGGTGGAGAATGAGGTGGCATTGCGCAAGACCATCGCTACCATCATCCTCAATGGCCGTTTTGAACATCCTCGTTTCTTCCAAGGCTTAAATGCCAACCCCTATTTTCGACCTTGAAGTCCCTCTTCTACATTCTCAGCTCTATTTTTTGCCTGTTTTGTCGCTGGAGTTTTTTCACTTTGCATCAGAAGACACTTGATTTCAAGCGCTTCATTTTTGCTCTCAGTCGCCGACAGCTTTATGTGCATTGCAAGCTTTTGCGTTTAGTGCCAGGTTTCAATGAAAAAAACGGGCTTCAAAAAATGGACAAAAGGTGCATTTTAACAATCCAAAGTTGCGAAATATGAAAATCCAACAATCAACCGATCACTATTCATCACAGCACTGACAAACAATTCATACCATGAAGGGCAGGGCAGTCAGAGCTCCAGAGGCCAATGGCATGGGTGTGGAGGCCCCGAAGCGTAGCCTAGCATGCCTAGCAATTTACCCTGAAAAAACTCGATGTATGAGTGGAAATATAATTTTCCACATTTTCATTTTCCATACCCATACCTCAAATTTTGGATGCCTAATTTTTTTGAATTTTAATAGAAAATTGGCCAAGCAAATTTCATTTCTGTACTCACTGCATCGGTAGCTTTCGATTGATACCCAGATTGTGAGTTTTGGACAAGAATTGGAAATTTCGATTTCTTAATGTCCAAATCTTAATTTTCACTAAGTACGTAGTTAAGGGTCTGACCATTTCATCTGGATCGCATATCTTGCCTAAACCTGAACATGAATGATATCCACTCTACCTCATCCTAGCAACTCATTGCAACCTGTATATGCAGTTTTTGCATTATTTTGGGTCTTCATTGGTCAATTTATTATGAAAAAACTCGAGGAATGAGTGCCTAAAATTTTTCATACCCAAGGAATGGGTAAGAAAAATTTTTCATACCCGAGGAATGGGTAAGAAAAATTTTTCATACCCAAGGAATGGGTAAGAAAAATTTTTCATACTCGAGGAATGGGTAAGAAAAATTTTTCATACTCGAGGAATGGGTAAGAAAAATTTTCCATACCCGAGGAATGAGTATGAAAAATTTTTCATTCCACCAAAAAATGGCCAAATTTTGATTATTTTCATAAAACTTGCATCGATGGCCCCAGAAATGAAAACGACTAGGAACGAGTGGTACCATTCGAAGCGGAAATGTCCAATACACAACCCCATGTGGTTAGTTTGATAATTTTTCAACAAAATTTTTGAGAAATCGGGTAAAACATTCTGGAGGTATGAAAATATGGCGAAAAATATGGAAAATGAGTGAAAAAGTATGAAAAATGAGGTATGGGTATGGAATCGAAGAAGTGCCGGGAAAGGGGGAGGTGAAAACTGACAGTTTGTCAAGATTAATGAGCAAGATAAACCTCGCAAAATTCTGCACATCCATCACCACTGACAGCTTGCTGCCTGAAGGCCGAATTCGCAGACAGGGCAGTGCTTGGCTTTCTAGACAGTGGGAAAGGGGGAGGGGAAAACTGACAGTTCGTCAAGATTAATGAGCAAGATATACATCGCAAAATTCTGCCCATCCATCACAGCTGACAGCTTGCTGCGCACTGCCTGAGGGTCAAATTCCTAGACAGGCTTCCAGATAATGGGAAGGGGGGAAGGAGAGCTGACAGCTTGTCATACTTAATGAGGTCAAAAGAGAATGCTCATCCATCACAGCTGACAGGTGGCTGCGCGAAGGAGGTGTACCGGTTTTTCGTGCATGGAACAAGGGGGGGCTGGGCGCCTAGACGGTGGCTCTCCCCCGCTTTTCATGCACTCCCCTTACTATATAATGCCCTGCCTCAGAGCTCCCGCATCAGTGTTCCAGCCACGCCTCCTCAAGCCAGCCTACATTTGCCGCCTTTTTCACTGCCTTCTTCACTGCACTCTTCACCGCCTTCCTTGCCAACCTCTTCGTCACCGCCACCCTCTTCATCACCGCCACCCTCTTCGCCACCGCTGCCCTCTTCGTCACTGCCTCGTCACTCCCCGCATCGATGCCCAAGGTTACTCGCCCATTGCTGAGGTTCTCTGCCTAGTTTTGTATCGGTTGATGGCTCAATTTTGTAGTCTCAGCTGTAAAAGTGAAAGTAATATGTGTTTGGAGGAGTGTGAATCGGAGCTGGTGTAACACAGACGGCTGCTGATGCTCGCCTATCGGATGAGCCCAAAGCTGGTGCTCACCTGCTCCCAGGACATCGCCACCTACTGTGGCAACCGTGTTAAGAATGGCGGCAAGACTCTGCACTGCCTTATGGGCGCTGAGGTCTTTCTCCCAAATCTAATCACCACCCCTTTCAGTGTCTCAGAATTCTATTGGACAAAATTGAATTGAATTCTCCCCAGCTGGGTAGGGAAATGATTTCACCCAGCTTCTTCCCAGCTTTTATGCTATTTCAAATCTCCCACAACTATTTGACTAAACATTTTTCGGCAGAATCCTAAAGACTGAAAAAAATTGCAGCTAAACGGCTATTTTGTTGCTGTCAAAGGATAAGAAGCAAAATTCAGAGCATTTTGTTCAAAATATAAAAGAAATGGTTGAGGCCAGTCAATTTGGAGTAATTGTTGACAGGGTTTAGAAGAGGTAACGATGCAGGAGAGAGGCAGGCCTAATGGGAAGCAAGCTCTGTTGCCGCAGTGTTGGGCCTCCATCGAGCAGCTGGTCAAGGCCATGGACCCGGGCTCCGACTATCGCGTATACGCCATCCTCTACGACAGCTGTCGCCAGCTCATTGACGGACCCTGCCACAGGGAAGCTGGCTCTGAGCCCGAGGTCTCTTCCTTTACCCATTACCTTCACTTACCAACCTTGCTCACGGTCAAGCTATTCACGGTCACTTACCGATTTTCTATAGTTCAAAATCTTAAAAATTATTCAATTTGAACATCAAAACTCGATTTTCCGACAACGGCACCCAGATATTCTTAAAATTCAGATAATTTTACATATATGCACCAAAGCAGAACTCTGTAAACTGTGTGCCACGAGAGATATTAGAGGTCGACAATGAGAACTCACATTATGACCCTATGTTATAGCATAGGCAAAAAATGGCCAAAAAAATGTTTGTCTCAAAATTGCAATTTTTGCCCTGAAAAAATTCAATAGACCTATATATGTCTTGCTACGTGCTTTTTAGCATCAGTTCTAATGTTTAAGTAGGAAAACTTTAACATTATTTTATCTTATGCTATAACATAGGCAGTGTTGTATCATAGGGAAAAAACAATGTCAAAGTTCCCGCATGTAAATATTAAAACTTGGGCTAAAAACCACGTAGCAAGACGGATATAGGTCTATTCTTTTTCAGGGCAAAAAATTGCAATTTTGAGACAAAAATTTTTTGGCCATTTTTTGCCTATGCTATAACATAGGGTTATAATGTGAGTTCTCATTTTCGACCTATAATATCTCTTGTGGCACACAGTTTACAGAGTTCTGCTTTGGTGCATATAGGTAAAATTATCTGAATTTTAAGAAAATCTGGGTGCCGTTGTCAGAAAATCGAGTTTTGATGTTCAAATTGAATAATTTCTAACTTTTTGAATAATAGAAAATCGGTTTTTTACAAATAGCTCAGCTGCACTTGATCTTAGAAAGTTGAACAAAAAAACAAAATATTCTTCTCGTCAAGACGGTTCAAATGGTGGTCAAATCGTTAAAATTGGTAGAGAAGTAAATGAGATATGGGCGATTAAAATTTTGGTCATTTTTGAGACTTCAAAAATTCGCCAAAAATCGGATTTTGAGTTTTGCATCCTCACAGGCCACCAAAAGTCTTAGAATTGTGTCTAGTTTCAAAAAAATATAAAAAGGGGGGTCAAAATTTTTCAGCAACCACGTTTCTACAACTTTCGATATTCTCAGTCAATCTCTCTTAAGCCATTTCAGTGATTTTCCCTCCTTTGAGTCCATGCGCTTGAAGACGGCAGGAGCAGGGATCAAGGAGCACCTGCTGGGCGGGCGTCACATGCCCCTCCTGCCCACCACTCTCTCCCTCATGTCCTCCGTCGTTTCCGGCTAGCTTTGGCCTGCCTTGTCATTCAGAAGCAGACGCGGCTGTTTGCAGGCATTCTCATTCTGGCCTATCCAGCGGAGCTGTATGGGCTGGGCAGTGCGATAGCCTGGACCCTGGTGGGCTGCTGTCTGGCACTGCTCTTCACCGCCTTTTTCATCATCCCCGTCCTCTACCGCTCCATCCGCGGCGTTTCTGCCTACCAGTACTTTCAGGCAGGCTTTCCTTTCCCAGACCCAGCCTTCTCTATTCAATCGTTGCGGAGTAGGATCGATTCGAGTCATGCGCCATCCGCCTGTACGCCTCCGTCCTCTTCACCCTCACCACCCTCGTCTACATGTCCGTCGTCCTCTACGCCCCTGCCGTTGCCCTTTCCGGTGCTGTCCAGTTTTGCTCTTTTGCCTGACACTGAAGCAGTGGTGGCCTTTAGGCGTGACGGAGATCCCCACCTGGGTGCTGGTGGTGCTGGTGGGTTTCCTGTGCACAGCCTACACATCGGTGGGCGGCCTACGTGCTGTAGTTTGGACGGACACCATTCAAGCGGTCATCATGTACGCTGGTTGCCCAGCCCTGGACTCACTTTTCTCTTCCAACCCCAATGCCTCAGGCCTAATCGGGATGGTATGGCTGGGCTCCTCGGGTGCTGGAGGCATCGGCAACGTCTGGCGCCTCAATGCCCAAAAGCAGCGTCTCGATGGATTCGTCAACGTGGACCCGAATCCATTCCAGTACATGACCGTCTGGACTGCTGGTTGGTTGGCTGAAATGAGGGGGAGTGGGAATGGAAAGGGAGGGGGAATGGCAGGAGTGGGCGGGTTCTTCTTCTGGCTGAACACCTGGAGCGTGAACCAGATGTCCCTGCAGCACTACTGCAGCATGGCCAAAGAGTCCTATGCCCGCGGCATCGTTCTCCTCACCATACCAGCTATCGGCTTCATCGCCGTCCTTGCCTTCCTCATGGGTGGCCCAGTTTGGTGAAACTGCAAAGGTCTGCTCCAAGTTGGCCGCATTTGAGGCATGGCGATGTTCGCGTACTACGAGGAGAAGGGCTGCGATCCGCTGACAGCCAAACAGATCGGCGGCAAGGACCAACTGGTGATGAACTTCATGCTGGAGATCTTTGGACATCTGCCCGGACTGCCCGGGCTTTTCCTGTCCTGCCTTTTCTCCGGCACCCTCTCCACCGTACTACAAGATCTGCACGTTTGTAGGGGAGGGCCCTGTATTTACGCAGAGGACGCAGCTAGATAAAATAAGCATAATTGACGATGATTCGATACTTCAAAAGGGGGAAGCGTAACTCTGCCCGTGCGTCAGTGACAGCGTTGTCCAGTGTTCAAGGTTTCCAACATTTACGTTACACTAGTGTATCACTTGGTATATTAAAGGGGGGTAACAATAAACCCCCCCCCTCCCTAATTTTATTTATTATAATTTCCCCCCCTATTCTGTATAAACACGTTTTGTAAAAGCAAAACGTGTTTATACAGGCTTCACACTTAACATCAAAAAAATTACATGTATATATATATGTACAGGTATATCTAGCACTTTTGGGAAAAAAAAATCAAAAAAACGAGGTACGAGTTTTTTTGATTTTATTTTTCCAAAAGTGTTAGATATATATGCGTAAGTCTAGGGATGGAAAAAATGAGCGAAGCGAATTTTTTCCATTCCGCTGACTGGCATGGGCTTCATTATTTATTTACTTATATATATCTTACCACTCTTAAAGCCCATCCGTGGATATGGAAAAACAATCGCGAAGCGATTGTTTTTCCATATCCATCGGGGGGCTAGGCTTCCATCATTTTTCCACAATGACATGGAAAAATTATATGCACCCAGAGCTTTTCCGCGCTATGCGCGGAAAAGCTCCAGTATATATCATTTACAAGTTACCTTTCCCCGCTGTTTGCTGTAACGGAGCAAAGCTCCAGTATATATCATTTACAAGTTACTTTTCCGCGCTTTGCGCTGTCTGTTGGATCGGAGAGCGCAAAGCGCGGGAAAAACTCCAGTATATATCATTTACAAGTTACCTTTTCTGCGCGTTGCGCTGTCTGTTGGAACGGAGAGTGCAAAGCGCGGGGAAAAGCTCCAGTATATATCATTTACAAGTTACTTTCCGCGCTTTGCACTGTCTGTTGGAACGGAGAGCGCAAAGCACGGGAAAAGCTCCAGTATATATCATTTACAAGTTACTTTTCCGCGCTTTGTGCTGTCTGTTGGAACGGCGAGCAAAGCAACGTTCTAGCAAGCTGCGCAAAGCGCGGGGAAAGCTCCAGTATATATCATTTACAAGTTACTTTTCCCGCGCTTTGCGGTGTTTGTTGGAACGGAGCGACGTGAGGTTCCAACAAACAGCGCAAAGCGCGGGAAAAGGGGTCCAATATATATTGTGTATAATCATCTCACCCCAGCGACCATCTCGGAGCTGGGGTGTGGCTTCAAAATTCAAAGCTCCATTTATTCCCAAGAATATTCCCAAATCACAGTATGTCTAGGCACCAATAGTAACAGATTCTGTCATTTCAGTGAATAGCATCACACATGCTGCATCGGTTGTTGCTGGCATGAATGCAAACTGAAATATTTCCATTTTTTTCTATAGTCGATAATAAACGAGTAAAGACTAACCTCCAAATCCATGATTCCACGTGTCCCAGTTTTCTCTCCACATTTTCCAAGTTCAACACAGAGCAAGGATTTTCCATGTAGATACTGGTCCAATGTTAGTCTTGTAGGGGATAGTGTATCTTTTACATTCCCAAAAATTTCCATTAAGCCCAAATATGGCATTTTAGCATTAGTCTTTGCCGTATCAATATCTTTATGTGTACCCTTTGTAAAATATTTTGCAGTTATAGGATCGGTTAATATATCCCACCCATTTAGTTTCACATT
>JASANA010009244.1:0-10068 GCA_030248095.1 Ptycholaimellus sp. GST1_10 | reverse complement strand
GCAGACTTTTGCATTTGCTCTGGCAGTGGAGGTTAGCATTTGCTCTGGCATTGAAGTCAGCACATTGAGAGACATGGTATAAAGCAGACACAATATGCCCTAGCCGGAACATCAAGGAGCTCGGCCAGCGAACGCTGGCAACTGGCGTTACTGGCGTGACCTCCTTGAAGATTTTAAAATCCCCTCATGGGCCTCATGTCATAGGCATGACAACTGATTCCCGCTTCATTTCAAAAGAAGGGGGGTGACATTGACATCGCCTGAGGGAAATCCAATGTGAGTCTCATGCAACACAAGGCCTCGCCAGGGCCCAGTTAGTTTCCAGGCCGCATTGCTCTTCTCCGCTTAGAGACTGCGCATGGGACCATTTCTATGGATGCATTGACAGCGTCTGCTGTACAACCTTCCACTTTGCATGGTGTCCAGGGGCCTCAACTTCGAGTGTGCCTGCATTATGAAGGTTTAAGTGGCTTTCGCTAAAGTGTTCAATCAGAAGTTAATCGACCATTGAATATATTCGTCTACGTCAGTACAGATGCTTGTTTCTTATCAGCCACTATCGTTGCGGAAAGGAACTAATGAGGACTGAAAATTAGGTTTAGACCATCAGATAAGTTTTTGTCATCTCTGTTACTCAGGCAAAATCAGCAGGATATTTGCTTAGTTAGCCAAGCTTAGCTTAAGAGAACTCCAATGTGAGGCTCATGATACACAAAAGACACCGTCAAGGCCTCGTCAGGGCCCAGCTAGCTTCCTGTCGTCATTCCTCTTCTCCGCTAGAACCATTCTCCCATCAGTGCTCCCATCTGAACGCTTGCTGAGATTCTTGAGGAATTCATTTCTCACTTTCAAGGCCAAAAGTGGCAAAAGCTGGCCTGCGGGGAAAAAGCGACCAAGGGTGGAGTGTGGGAAAACTGGAAAGGGTGGGGCGAACTTGGAGTCGGGGAGAGAGAGAGAGACTCTCGGTAGTACACGTGAAGCTTGGGAAAAAAAGCGCTGGTAACTGAGGTGAGAACCGCTCTGGACCTGCCTGTTTTCGGCCAGTTTGCTAATTTGGAGGATAGGCACTAATCGTTCCCCAACGAGAATATGGTCGAAGCAAACACCCATTGGTCGAAGCTTGTTTTGCCTGTTACAGATTGTTTGCTGAAAGATCAGCCTTCTGAGCCTGCGTTGAATGATGGCTGATGCTGGTTTCTTGCAGCGTCTGCTGGCTCTGGCCAGCCAGTGTGGCAACTGTGTTGCCAGTGCCTGCCGATGTGCTGTCGGTGATGAAAGGCTCTGTCATTACCACCCTCCGCTCTGGCACCGTCTGGATCGATCACTCAACCACCGACTGTCAGCAAACCCTTGCGCTGGTCGGCAAGTAGGAAGCCTTAGATTTTCACTGGTCTTGCTGATTGCTACTGGAAGGCCTGAGGTTTTGTGCGGGAGAAAATCAATGTTGCATTTTGTCTGTTGCGATAGCATATGGGAAAGAATTTGTTAGATATGTATATCTGCTAATTTCAAAGAATAAACTGGCTGCAGGATAGCGGTAGCCCAGTGCTGCGGGTTATCCCACATGGTCCTCCTGCAGGGCTTCATCTTTGCATTTACTTCTCAGAACGCAGCCCGCTGATGTTACAATTGACTGTATAGTCAGCTTACTAGTGCGGGGCAAATTGATAACCATTGAATAATGAGGAATAGAAGCTTAACGGAAGTAGTTAATCTTTGTATTGCTCAAATGGTCAGGACACCCACTTCATCCTTTGCTGATGTTTCAACTATCGATAGCCAGCTGTGCAGCTGTTTGAAATTCAATGTGTCTACGTCAGTTAATTTTCATCATCATTTGTATCAAATTTGAATCGTTTCACTTGTTTCAGCGAATCGATTCTGTCCAATATACTCCGCAGTGGCCTGGCCTGCGTAAAAAAATTGAACTTTTTTGAAAGAAACTAACTTCTCGAAGTATCGCATCGTTCACCGCTCTCAACTGCCTGTGCATGAGAACCATTGAAATTGACTGCTGAGAAATCCTTTTCTTTGTATAAGACTTCGAAACATCAGCTGACACTCAAACTCTACTCTGCAGTACCTGGCCGGGATGGTGTTCAAAAAGGAATCCGAGGGCTGCATGTACCGTACGTGGATTTGATCGGAGCTCGTGCTGGCGGCATCAACCCATCACGTGCAGGTCTAATGACACCTCTTTCCGATCACGCCAAAGCGCCAAAGGAATCCCTTTTTAGAATTGCTACTGGAAGCTAATCGGTGTCTGCCATTTATGAAGCTTGACTTGCTTGGAATCAACTGCAGTCTATGCAGTCAAATGTAGCATCTTGTCGTTCGAGAGAGGCTATTCTACTTGGCTTCCTGCCCGCCACTTATTTTCCGCGTGCGCATTCAAAGTTAGCCTTTGAAGCAGTGACTTCATGCCGACTCATGGCAGCGGCATATTCATCCAAAACTTGTACCGCATTCATTCCTTGCCCTGAGCCGCACAGGAAAAATTAATCAAAAGCTCACGATGACCGTTACCGTTCGAACTCTTCTCCTTCTGTGCGCAGCAACAGGTAATGGTCATTCTGGCAGCCTGCTATTCTAGCATTCTTCCGCATGACTAAGACAAGTCATGCTATAGCAGCACGAGCGAAGTGGGCAAATAAGAAAGCACAGAAGGCGTAGGCTTAGCATAATCCCTACTAAAGCCCCGCCTTTTGCCACTACGAAATTGGCCATCTTGAGAAGAGTAAAATTTGCAGGAACGACGTTGGGCATCCGTTGCTTTTGAGACCTTGTTACCCAGGGTGTAGAAGTGCAAGGCTGAGGACAGTGGATGCTCCATCAAATCCAGCTGCGATTTCTGCGTCCTCGTCGAGTCATTGGCCAGCGACAAAAACGAACAGGCTTGCGGAAGGGGATCGAGTCCGGAAGGCTGTGAAGAGTGCTTCTGGGTTTCTCTATTGCATGGGGCTAAAACTCGGCGGCGCTTTTTTTAAGAATCGACGGAACAAACGTGACAACCTGTATATGCCAAGAAGATCTGTGCAACGGAGCACAGACCCCTCCAGTACACTCCCGGACTTTTTTTTTCCCGGGCTTTTTTTGAAATGGAATTTTCTGTCCCTCGCGAGCCTTTTAGTTCTTGTGTTGGCTACGCCCTATATAGCGGTATAGACTAGCTAGTAGCATGACGAACTCGGTATAGACTAACTAGTTGATATAGCTTACTACAGCGATTCAAAAAAAAGTCCGGGAAAAAAAAAGTCCGGGAGTGTTCCGACCCCGCACAGACTCACCTACTGGCCACGGGATGTCTGCTTATTGTTTTCGCCGTTTTGCTAGCTTTCTAGCTTTCTTCACCCATTCCACTTGCCCAGCATCGTAATTCTCCAAAAACAGTTTTCAAATCCTGCATCTGTGTTCATCGTCCAGATCATATCCTGCCAGCGAAAATACCAGATAAACAAACGAAACTATTTTTTGCGTGGCCCGTAATAAACTGAGTCAAACTCGTCCACCAACTCTGTGCCTATGCTGCATTGCGAGGGAGCCAAAAGCAATGTGATCTTGTTTTCTCTTCTAGAACTCCCCACACAGGCCAAACGGCGGTGACTAGAGCATGACCGATTGATCCAGAATGATTCGTGGACGCGTTTTATAGTTCCGCATGTTGTTGCAGACAATGGGCGGGAAAGCTTCTGCTGAAGGTCTCTGCTGCTGCCGGCTTCTTGCTTCTGCATTTGGCCTGGCCTGGAAAAGGGTGGGAGGAAACGAGCGTGATATGGCAACTTTTGAGACTTGGTTAAGAGGCAAATCCTGCTAATGTAAAAATAATTGATAATTGAAAAACTTCAAAAAAAATGCTGAAAAATAGTAGAATATTTTATTTGATTGAAAAAGTGTTAAGAGGCGGAATTCGATAGGCTCAAAATGTGAGATTCCAGATTTCAAAAATGAAGTTTCTCTGATTCGAATGAATTTATGCCACAATCCAAGGCAATTTAGTTCTCATCTCTGTGCCCAAGCCGTTTCCCAAAAAATGATTTTGTTGGCCTGATATGGTCAATTTGGAAAATGCACTTTTTTGGGCCTTTGAAACCTGCAATTTCAATTTTTTGAAAATTTTGTTAAAGAAATTTCAGATAATTGTGGATCATTATATATCAATCGAAAGGTAATTAGGGGATAAAAAAGGTGGTGCACTCCATTTTTGGCATAAATTATTCTGAAAAGCGTAATTTTGAAAAATCGAAAATTTCGGAATTTCAATTTTGGCACATAAAAACTGATAGCTCAAAATTGAGTGGTTTTGCCAAGGGGTGGACCATAACCACGTTAAAATTCAGGTTCTTGTGGTCATTTTGATGTATAACACGCCTGGTTTCGGTTTGTTAGAATCAGGAATTTTTTCGATTAAAAATTTGCACTCAACATTTGGCCCTATGTTAAAGCATAGGCAAAATTTTCGGAAAAAAATTTTTGTCTCAGATTTCTATTTTTACTGCCTAAGTATCTTATTTAGGCTCCAATACACCCTACTGTATCATTGGTTTCTTTTGTTTTAGTTCAAACAAGTATATGGCGCAAAGCGCAATAGGTGACCGCGGAGCGCTTGCACCTTCACAAGTAGCAAAATCCTAATTTTAAGGAAAATTTCTGCTGTGAATGTGAACATTGCATCTCAAAAGGAAAAATATGTGGTTTCTCAACCATTTTCAAAAGTAAGCACAGATTTAGAATCGGTATATATGACTTGTGAACAAAAAAACTCAAGTGTTCTGTTCAATTATCAGCCGTTCAGCTGCTACTAATTATTGATGCTATTGTCATGTGTGAAAGTTTGTCAATCAAGAGGGCAAGTATGTGGTTTCTCAACCATTTTCAAAAGTAAGCACAGATTTGGAATCGTTATATAAGACTTGTGAACAAAAAAACTCAAGTGTTCAGTTCAATTATCAGCCGTTCAGCTGCTACTAATTATTGATGCTATTGTCATGCATGAAAGTTTGTCACTCAAGAGGGCAAGTCTGTGGTTTCTCAACCATTTTCAAAAGTAAGCACAGATTTGGAATCGTTATATACGACTTGTGAACAAAAAAACTCAAGTTGTCTGTGCAATTCTCAAGATTACAGGTGCTACAGCGCAAAAACTGTATATTGCAATGTTTAAACCTTTCTACCCAAAAAAGTAATGTTTCAAATGCTCGGAAACCGGTTCCACCCCTCCAGATCTTCCTAAAATAGCATTACCTTTCAGGAAAAAAAAGTTTGTCAAGATCCGTTGAGAATTCGCCCGTGGACAGCATTTCCAGAAATATATATATACATATATATGAGGACAAAAGTTGAGTAACCTCTATAGACCGCGGAGCGGCCCTTCGGGCCGCTCTGCGGTCAAATATGTCAATCCTGAATCAACTATTTCCTATGTTTAAGCATAGGCCATATTAGGCTTCTCTCCCATTTTAGATGTTTTTGGGTCATAACTCAACTAAATCTCCACCAATTTCAGCAAACTTTTTTTAACAGAAACTTTAGGAACCTTTTGCTTTAATTGAGACCAGCTATAGCTATTAATAATGAACAGAGGTTTGATGGCACTGAATTATGTTACCAAAAGCTGTTCGTAGGCTAGTAGGTGTGTGTTAATATAATTAGCTGCCGTGCAACCTGTGTACAGTTTACACACCTTATTTTGGGAACATAATGATAACAAAGCATTTGGGCTTTCTGTGAAAAAAAAGTTTGCTGAAATTGGTGGAGATTTAGTTGAGTTATGACCCAAAAACATCTAAAATGGGAGAGAAGCCTAATATGGCCTATGCTTAAACATAGGAAATAGTTGATTCAGGATTGACATATTTTGAACTAAAACAAAAGAAACCAATGATACAGTAGGGTGTATTGGAGCCTAAATAAGATACTTAGGCAGTAAAAATAGAAATCTGAGACAAAAATTTTTTTCCGAAAATTTTGCCTATGCTTTAACATAGGGCCAAATGTTGAGTGCAAATTTTTAATCGAAAAAATTCCTGATTCTAACAAACCGAAACCAGGCGTGTTATATATCAAAATGACCACAAGAACCTGAATTTTAACGTGGTTATGGTCCACCCCTTGGCAAAACCACTCAATTTTGAGCTATCAGTTTTTATGTGCCAAAATTGAAATTCCGAAATTTTCGATTTTTCAAAATTACGCTTTTCAGAATAATTTATGCCAAAAATGGAGTGCACCACCTTTTTTGTCTCCTAGTTACCTTTCGATTGATATATAAGGATCCACAATTATCTAAAATTTCTTTAACAAAATTTTCAAAAAACTGAAATTGCAGGTTTCAAAGGCCCAAAAAAGTGCATTTTAGAAAAGTGGCCATATCAGGTCAACCAATTCGTTTTTTGGGAAACGACTGGTGGCACAGAGATGAGAACTAAATTGCCTAGGATTGTGGCACATATTGGAGAAAATTTTTTTTTCAAATCTGGAATACCCTCTTTAGAGCCTATCTCGAGTCAATCAGATTCTGCGTCTTAAAAACGAGCTTTGAAACTGTTTAATTTGCCAAAAATTTATGGTTTTCCTCATTGAATGCTATCAATTTTATTTAGCCTTCAACTGCAATAACATGTTCAGCATTTTTATTTCCACAAATAGATAGAAGTCTGATTGATTAAATCGATAAAATTTTCACCCTCCCATCAGGGCATCAAATCCAGCAGTGCTTCACAGACTGTGGTACCCCATCAGTCCCCCATTAATACTGCCCCCTCAAACCCAGAGAATCAAAACCAACCAACCTCCAACCAGCTCCTACTTTTGAACTCCGCCGTCTCTACCTTCAACCACCGGCAGCATTCAGCAAGACTGGTTCAATGGTCCAATGCGCTGCTTGGATCCATTGCGCATGGACGCATGCCCAGCGGTCGTCTGCCGTCTGCCGTCTCTCAGTCATGTGGGAGCCTCGCCGCCCCCTTGGCGGTGTCATGACTAGAGTAGCACTCAGCTGGCTGGCGATGCTCACACCTTCAGATTCCTCAGCCCAAGGATTCGGGTCAGGCTTTGGCTAAAGACCGACAGCTGGAGCTCCTTGGCACTCCTAGGGAGTCTGGCAGCGGTTAGGGTAGGTTTTTACCATATACACCGGACCGGACGCCATACAGAAAGGAAGATGAAGCCATCGCCGGGAGAGTCTGTCTCTTAGGATCGCCAAGGTTGTATACCCAGCTCGTCAAAAGCTGGCCCACGCACTAGTATTCCTATGAATATGATCTACGGATCTATTCGCATGGCTACCATTACTATTGGCCAGGTCCAAGCCATATATGTTTGCCTCATGAAACATCAGACATACGAGTTAGAGTTCGAGAAAGCGTTGTGATGGCTTCGAAAGGCTTCAAACAAACTTCTAACAGGACTGGAGGGTGCAGGGAACACGTCTACGGTGATGAACAGGCGGGCCTTGGGCAGTTAGAGGCAGCCGGCCGCAGTGTCCAGCTCCAGTTCGGAGACTGCTTCTGGCTTCTAGCTTCTTGCCCGCTGAGTCACCTGAAAGGAAGGGCATCAGAGATGAAAGGGGGAGGGGATATTTGGAGCAGGAAAGTGGGATAAAAATAGCTCTGCCCAAGAGGAAGGAGCGAAAGAGGCCAGAGTGCTAGAGGACAAAGAAGCAGTCGCTCAACTTCCCCGCCGCCTCCACTGGCTGATGCCCTGAACCCCCCTCAAAGGTTTAACCCCCCCTCAAGGGGTTTCGCCCCCCCCCCCTTAAGAGATAAACCCACTCCTCAAAGGTTTAACCCCCCCCCCTCAAGGCAATATGTCCTTACTTGTAGTGACTTACCTATACCCACACAGCCTGCTCTAACGCTGCCCACAATTAGTCCTTAAGCTAGTTAGTCGGGCACATGCCTACCAGGAGTAGGGGCTCGTCCCCTACAAGGAGTATCATTCAAGATTCCAACTGAAGGGCTTAGACGCACGCTCGTCCTCGACGAGGTCATGACTGTGGCAGTACCCTTGGCATGATAGTCTTCAACTAGTAGGTACTGCCACAGTCATGACCTCGTCGAGGACGAGCATGCGTCTAAGCCCTTCAGTTGGAATCTCTGAATGGTACTCCTTGTAGGGGACAAGCCCCTACTTCTGGTAGGCATGCACCCGCCATCCGGTATAGACTAACTAAAAAAGTAGGTAAACAGATGTTCATATCAAAATTCCATGAGTTTAAACTTCGAGAGATGTAAAGTGACGTATGTTATGGCAATAAAAAAATGGTGCATATTATCTTGAGGGGGGGTTAAACCTTTGAGGGGGGGGTTCATCTCGTGAGGGGGAGGGGTGTATCTTTGAGGGGAGGGTTAAAACTTTTAGGGGAGGGGTCAGGGCATCAGCCCCTCCACTCCTACGGAGGAGAGGCTCGCCATGGCCTTGCGCGACACAAACTCTACCCTCACTGAACCCTCCTACAGCTGGCTATCACTTTGTTACTCTGGCTTTACTGCTTGCGTAATCTGCTGGGCCACCTGCTTTTTGTTTTAGGACGCACTGGAAATAGCCACTGAACTGAGACTTAGAACTGGGGGCAGTGAAAGTTTTGGGAGATAAAGTGCTTAATTTTGGCTTGCCGATAGTACCACATGGGGTTATACGACTTTTCGTACCCAAGACTTTTCGTACCCGACTTTTCGTACCCGATTTTTCGTACCCAGACTTTTCGTACCCTAGACTTTTTGTACCCAGACTTTTCGTACCCAAGGTTTTTTAGAATTTTTTTAGCAGTTTTTGATGAAATCAGCTGTTTTTTGGCACGAATGTTTGTCTAGGTGATATCTGGAAGGCATTTAAATAAATTTTCAATATATTTATGTGTCGATTAATGCAAACAGCCTATAGTATTGTTGTTTCAAAAATTCGAACAACCCTAATTGTCTATTTTTCAACGAAATAAACTGGAAATTTGAGCAAAATCTTTGACGGGCAAAAACTTTTTATGGTGCTACAGATGTTGGAGTTTAAATTAGGACCCACACCTTTGGGCAATAGCTGATACCGGGTGGATGAAGTCTTTGCCTTTTTATATATGTTTATTATACTAATATTGGCGAAGACTTCGTTCCCCCCTGGTATTACATGTTGCTATATCAAGAGTCTAGGTTAAAATTTAAAAAACTTGGGTACGAAATGTCTGGGTACGAAAAGTCTAGGGTACGAAAAGTCTGGGTACGAAAAATCGGGTATGAAAAGTCAGGTACGAAAAGTCCTGGGTACGAAAAGTCGTGATACCCCACATGGTTTTATATATCTGGTACCATTGGCAAGCTAAATGCGGGTCACTTTTCTCCAAAAATTGAAATTGCCCCAAGTAAAAAGTCAAGGAAATACAGCTACAACTTGTGGAATCTGCTGCTTGGTCAATGACAATCATAGTGAAACAATGACTGAAACAATGTCCATCAATCAACCCAGCGTGGATACTTCTCGTTTAAACAAAACATAGAGCAGTAAACAAGAGTAAAATGCTACAGCATGAACCTCTTATGAATTGTCACTCATCAAAAAGAAATAGACAAGTTGGGACAAAATCGTGAGAAATTTTGATTTAATTTATAAACAATGTTGAGTTAAAAATTTAACAGGTTCATCTACAAATCCACTGATCATTCATAAGCAGGCGGCAATTTATGGCAGGAACCCTGTCACCTGGATTATTCTAGTTTTTGTTTTGTGTTCAATTTTTGCCTTAATGATGTTTTTTGTGAACTTTAATATATAATTTTTTAAGCCTCTTACAAAAAAACATGTCAAAGTTGAAGCGTGATTCAGATTAAACTAAAAAATTGATCATATTGCAAATGCCAACAAAATTTAACTTTACTTTAGCTAATTCCAATTAAATTTCAATTTTGTTTGTTTTATTTTGTTACGCTCATTTAGTAAACTTATAATTTCATCATGACCAAAAATTCTGAAAAATTTCTTCGATTTAACATATTTTAACATTTTAACATATTTTTTATTCCTCTAGTTATATTTTCTATATTAGCTTTCAATAATGTTTGTCCTCTTTGTGCCAAAATTGCC